>JAVKPL010015449.1:47500-125400 GCA_032173675.1 Gastrolobium villosum | reverse complement strand
TCAAGAGATTTGGGAAGCTGTTAAAGAATACTACTCTGACCTGGGCAATGCCGCTCAGGCTTTTGAATTCAACACCAAGGTGAAAGATTTACGCCAAGGGGGGAAGACTGTTACTGAGTACTTCCTTGCTTTAAAAACATTGTGGCAAGAGTTGGATCTTTATGATAAAGCAGACCTTCAAGGTTTAGATGCTAATGCAATATTTAAAAATTATATAGAGAAAAGGCGTCTCTATGATTTTCTTGCTGGCCTCAATTCTGATCTGGATGATGTTCGTGGAAGAATTTTGGGGCAAAAACCATTACCTTCCATTGCCACTGCCTTTTCTGAGGTACGAAGGGAGGAGCTTCGTCGAAGGTAATGTTGGGTGATAAGGATCCTAAGTCTTCTGATGGGTCTGCCCTTATAGCAAAGAATACTGCTCGTCCTTCTGGGGATTTAAAACGTTCTGATCGTTGGTGTTCTCATTGTAATAAGGGTGGTCACACCCGTGAAAAATGTTGGGAAATTCATGGCAAACCACCAAACTGGAAACCAAAAGGACAGAACAAGAATCGTGCTAATCAAGTATCTTCTGAAGATAAGGGAGAAGGGTCCCATGTCCCTTCAAATTCCGATGGTTTTTTTCTCTCTAAGGCTCAGTATGAGCAATTTCAGAAATTGATGTCTCAACCTGCTGAGGCAACTAGTCATGTTGCTCAAAAAGGTATGGCATTCCATGTTGAACATAGTAATCGTTGGATCCTTGATTCAGGAGCCTCTGATCACATGACAGGTAATGCAACCTTATTTTCTTCCTATATCCCTTACTATCACCCGTCACGAATAAGAACAGCTGATGGAAGTTTCTCCACTATTGCGGGCAAGGGATCCATTAAACTCTCTGAGCATATTATTTTGAATTCTGTCCTTCATGTTCCCTCCCTTACTTGTAACCTCATCTCTATTAGTAAACTTACTGCTGAGTTGCATTGTGTTGCTAAGTTTTCTGCAAATACTTGTATCTTTCAGGAGCAGTACTCGGGGATGATGATTGGCAGTGCTAGAGAAGAAGAAGGGCTCTATTTTTTGGAGGAGGATCTTTGTGAAAGGACGATTTTCAAACCACACTCTATGTTTATCAGATGATTGTAATGATGTTTTGTTATGGCATCGTAGGTTAGGGCACCCAAATTTTGTTTATCTTCAGAAGTTATTCCCTAACTTATTTATCAATAAAAAGCCAAGTTCCTTTCTTTGTGATTTTTGTCAACTTGCAAAGCATTCTCGTGTCTCTTATTCTCCCAAGAAATATCATGAATCTTCTCCCTTTACATTAATTCATAGTGATATTTGGGGACCTGCTCGTGAAAAAAATGTTTCGGGTGCTCGTTGGTTTATTACTTTCATTGATGATCATTCTAGGGTATGTTGGGTATATCTCTTAAAAGACAAGTCTGATGCTGCATCCACTTTTAAAAACTTTCATGCTATGATTCAAACTCAATTTCAGACTCCTATCAAAGTTCTGCGAACAGATAATGGCACAGAATTTTTTAATTCTGTTCTTGGAGATTACCTAAACCAACATGGGATTATTCATCAAAGTTCTTGTCCTAATACCCCTCAACAAAATGGGGTGGCTGAAAGGAAAAATAGACATCTAATTGAAGTTGCTCGAGCTCTCTTATTTACGATACATGTCCCTAAATATCTATGGGGGAAGGCATCTTGACAGCTTCTTATCTCATTAATCGGATGCCTTCTCGGGTACTAAATTTTCATTCTCCTTTGTCTTGTCTTACTAAATCTTTTCCTTCCTTTTGTGCTTTTTCTTCTCTTCCTCCCAAAAATATTTGGCTCTGTGGTCTTTGTTCACATTCCTCCACATCAAAGGTCCAAACTTGACCCTAAATCTATTAGATGTGTCTTCATAGGATATTCCCCTAATCAAAAAGGCTATAAGTGTTATTCACCTTCTCTCCGTAAGGTCTTTGTTTCCATGGATGTTACCTTTTATGAGACACGATCCTTTTTTTCCCCGACTTCTCTTCAGGGGGAGTCTACTGATATGGATGAAGATAAGCCTGGGAAACCAAATGAAGCTGTTGTCTTACCTTGGCCTTTGGAAACAGGGGGAGTTATTGGGAAGGAAATAGGGGGAGCAACTATACCTGAGTCTAATGATCCTCCCGGTACTTGTGATCCTCCTGGTAAATGGGGAAAATTCTACAGCAGGCGCAAAATACATCAAGAGACTCTAGACTGCCAGGATCCTGACCCGAGTCCTTGCTCTAGTAACCCACTTGAATGCTCTAGTACAGCCAACATTGATAAGCCCATTGCTCTTCGGAAAGGTACTAGATCTTGCACTGCTCATCCTATTTCCCATTATATCTCATATGAGAAGTTATCTCCAGGTTTTCGTGCTTTCAATACTATGTTAGACAGTACCAGGATACCCAAAAATATCCAAGAAGCACTTGATGATCAAAAATGGAGGAATGCCGTATTAGAAGAAATGGATGCACTTATAAAAAATGAAACATGGGATTTTGTGACATTACCTAAAGGAAAGAAAACTGTTGGTTGCAAGTGGGTGTTTACAATAAAATTTAATGCAGACAACAGCATCAATAGGTATAAGGCCAGATTAGTTGCTAAGGGATTTACTCAGACTCATGGGATAGAGACATTTGCTCCTGTTGCCAAGCTTAACACTATCCGCGTTCTGCTATCTCTTGCCGCCAACCTTGATTGGCCATTGCAACAATTAGATGTCAAGAATGCCTTCTTGAATGGTGATCTACATGAGGAAGTTTACATGGATCCACCTCCTGGTTTTGAAAAAGGGGATGGATCTGTGTGCAAGTTGCAGAAGTCTCTCTATGGACTTAAACAATCTCCCAGAGAATGGTTTGGGAAATTTACTCAAGTTGTTAAGGGAAAAGGGTTCACCCAAGCTCAGACTGATCATACTTTATTCTTTAAACACTCTGATAAAGGAAGAATTGATATCCTCATTGTCTATGTTGATGATATAATTGTCACTGGTAATGATACCGAGGAGATAGCCTCTTTAAAAAAATGTTTAGCTGACCAGTTTGAACTAAAAGATCTTGGATCTCTCAAATACTTCCTTGGCATAGAAGTTGCTCGAAGTAAGAAAGGAGTTTCCTTAACTCAGAAAAAATACATTCTAGATTTGTTGCAAGAAACAGGTATGCTTGGGTGCAAGCCAGCAGAGACTCCAATTGAAGCTAATATCAAAATGGGAGTTGAAGACGGGGAAGATGTCGATAAGGAGCAGTACCAGAGACTGGTGGGAAAATTAATCTATTTGTCTCATACTCGTCCTGATATTGCTTTTGCTGTAAGCATGGTTAGCCAATTCATGCATTCTCCTAAGGAAAAACACCTTAGTGTTGTTTATAGAATTCTCAAGTACCTCAAGAACACCCCTGGTCGAGGAATTCTCTTTAAAAAAGGGAACAAAAGGATGGTTGAAATTTATACAGATGCAGACTGGGCTGGTTCTGCAGTGGACCGAAGATCTACTTCAGGTTATTGTACTTATGTCTGGGGAAATCTTGTGACCTGGAGAAGTAAGAAACAAACTGTTGTTGCAAGAAGTAGTGCAGAAGCGGAATTTCGGGCTTTAGCCCATGGTATTTGTGAAGGAATTTGGTTAAGAAGACCTCTTCCACAAACTGTTGTTGCAAGAAGTAGTGCAGAAACGGAATTTCGGGCTTTAGCCCATGGTATTTGTGAAGGAATTTGGTTAAGAAGACTTCTGGAAGAGTTGAAGATCTCTTATTCCCTACCTATCAGATTATATTGTGATAATAAAGCTGCTATCAGCATTGCTCAAAATCCTGTTCATCATGACAGAACAAAACATGTGGAAGTCGATCGTCACTTTATTAAAGAAAAATTAGAAGACGGTAGTGTATGCTTATCATATATACCTACCAAGGAACAAACGGCAGATATTCTCACCAAAGGATTATTTAAGCCGACCTTTGAGGATTTGATCAGCAAGTTGGGAATGATCAATATATATCTCCCAACTTGAGGGGGAGTGTAGAATATTCTAGAATTCATTTATTCCTTTCTTGTTATTTGTTCCTTTATTTATTAGGCTCTCTTGTTATTGTAAATATGCCTCTTAGTCTTCTGTATGCCTTTAGTTTTTTGTTCTTATTTATTAGCATTGTTCTTTGTACTCAATATAAATTGTACCTCCCTGGATCTTTCAAGTAATGAATCAGAAGTTTTATTCATAAAACACTTCTTCTTTTCATCAGAGATTTCAAATTAGGAAGAGATATAAGGTTTTATCATTTTCACACCATTAATAAAGATAAAATGCCCTTTGAACAATTTCCTACAATGCGATTCTCAATTTGAACTTGATGAGAAAAGTCACTTATGTCAAAAATCAGCACCCCACTTTCATGTAGGGATGTCAAAACAGGTTATAACACATGAGTCGACCCGCAACATAACACGAAAATTCGTGTTCAGATTGACCCACACAAAAAAAATCATGTATTGTTCGTATTGGGAAAAATGACCCGCAAAAAATTTGTGTCGTGTTGCGTGTCAAATTCGTGTCGACCCATATTTTTTTAATTATATTTATTACTATTTTATTATTATTTTTTTTAAATTTTTTAAATTTCGACCCTTTTTTTATCAATTACCTTTTTGACCCCTATTTTGTGTGTTATTCATGTTGTGTCAACTAACACCCCTACTTTCATGATACCATTTCAACAACAACAACAAAAGCCTTTTCCCACTAAGTGGAGCCAGCTACATGGCTCAAAAGAATCAATTGTGTTCTGTCATGAAAAGTATTCAAAAGTACATTTAGATCTAAGTCCTTTTTAATTGTATCACTCACCTATATTTTTTCTTGGTCCCCCCTCACATCGGACTACTCTCCATCCAATCCACCCTTCTTACTGGGGCTTCTATAGGTCTTCTCACATGGCCAAACCATTTAAGGCAAGAGACTACCATCTTTTCCTCAAAAGGTTCCTACCCTAACTTTCTCTATGATGTCTTTCCTAATCGTCTAGTGTGTCCACTATTGCAATGTCTTCATCTTTACCACACTGAGCCTATGCTCTTGTTGGCTCTTTGCCACCCAACATCCATAACCACAAAGCATTGCGGGTCTTGTATCAAATTGAGGTTCAAATATTATATATGCTTTGGTTGGAAGATACAGCAGCATAAGCAAGGAGAGCCACAAGTACAATTACAGGGAAAATACGAAAAAGTCGTTAAAAAGTAACTAAAGGTGTAACTATAAATGGTAAACTGAAGTCAACTGTTATGAAAATTGTTAAGTCAGCTTGAACTTGGAGGTTGCTCTTCCTCAACCCAGAGCCTTTCTATGAAAGGCTTTTAAGTTTCCTTTGTAATTCATACTGGTCTTACTTCAAGTCTTCTTTACATTCTAGATTTTACCTTCTTAAGCACTAACATGCAGGGAACATAAATAAACCAAAATAAACTACTCCCCATTAAACCCGATTAGCAAGGTTTTTCCATGGATTCAAAGACATTTTAGTCACGAAGGAACAATTTTAACACTGTTCCAGCCTTGCCCTCTACTAACATGCAGGGTAACAAGAAAAAAAGCTCAAGATCATTAAAATACAGAGCTTACCTATCCCATTGGCAATGGCAAAATCTGATTCAAAGGGAGCACAATTGTTGGTGAATGATGATTTACCATCCTTCATGATCCCTTCCTTAGTATTTTCACAACCAGAATACATATTCGCATTCAAAGAACGAGATGGCCGACGACTGTTAGCAGGTGGAAGATTGCAGTTTTGACCAATCTTTTCCCCACTTTCAACAGATTCTGCCTTCGTAGAACAGCCAATTTTAGACCCACTGTCTGTCCTTCCAGCAGAATGAGACATCATCTCCTGGCTATCACCAACCGGATCTTCTCTGTTTATATCATCAGGGATAATCTCATCCATTAGACCTGGATCCGGAACAGATTCACCAGTCTGTCCCTGATTTTCAGCATCTTCTACTCTGAGTTCCATTTCACCAAGAACACTATCAGCTCTGTGTTCAGATATATCTGCCCCATGGATTTCAGCTTCATGACTAGCACACATTCCAACACTCCCTCCACTAATGCCAAAACTAATTCCATCTCGAGCCTGAGCAGTCACAGTTTCTGCATTGAAAAGTTCTTCCCCATAGTTTGTACTACTGACACCCACTTCACCAGGGACAACTTCAGTAGCTGTTTGTAAACAAGTGCTTTGCTGAGCTTGATTGCTGTTATTCAGTTCAGATGTTTCATTCATGTCCACATTACCATAGGTGCTAGAGGAGGGGAAATGAACATCATCAAGGTCTCCTGGGTAGTTTTCAACACTTTCCATAGAATCATCATTCACACTATGGCATAATGTGTCCATTGCTATGACAGATGATGCACGAGTTGAATCCCTAGTTGATTGGATTCCTATAATGCGGCCACTCCCTTGATGGAATGAAGAAACTCGATTACCAGCAGCATAAGCCTCAAAGCCCATTGAATGGCTAGGACCAGCACCAGATGAATCTCTGTGATGGGCTGAACAATGTGTGTCAAAAATATCAGAGTCACGAGCACGTTTTGACGGACCAGCTGAATATTGTCCTCCGTCTGTAACTTCATCACCATCACGATCAATGACAGTTCCTTCAACACTATCAGCCTGCTGCTGCAATCTAAGAATTGGCCTGTCATCTGAGCTTCCACCTAGTTCAAGATTTCTCTTACGAGAGCTTGGTCCTCGCGATTCATGTGAAGCTGCACGATCACCAATCTCACTCCCTGAAGGCTGACCGATCATTAAATCCCTTCCCATATCCTCATCATGAGTGTTTTCAGACGTTGCTGTCCTGCCCAAAGGAGTAAAAGGAAAACCCCCAGCCATAGTAAGATTTAAATCTAAATCTGTGTTCGCCAACAATTTCCCTTCATTTGTTGCAACTTCATCACGGTCTTCAGTCTGATCTTTCTCCGTATCATCAGCTGCGATCCAACCACTGATTCCACTAGCTGCACTCACTCCACGAGTCAACCCTATCTTTTTACTAGTATCAGGAATATCTATACTGTTAGGAGTAAAACGAGTAGGACGAGGAACAGTCAAAAAATCGGAAATTCTAACTGTAGCACCACATAAGCTACAATCAAGCAAAGGCAACCTACAGTCAAGTTTAGACTCCATAAGAGATGCCTTTGCCTTTCTGGCATCCATTTTAGTAGAAGCAGAAACTGCTTTTTGCCCTGGATCTTGAGTAAGATGGTGTTGAGTCTTGCTAGGGCCGAAAGAGTATCCATTTCTTTCAGATTGAGCAGAGTGTTCCTCACAATCTTGAATATTTAAAAGCCATCTTGGTTCCCATCCACAAAGGCTTATAAGCTTCTGTGACTGCCAAAAAGAAGATACATGAATAGAAAATAAGCATATGACAGAATAGCAACATAAGTTTCAAATATATAGCTACAAATAAAATGAAAAATGTAAATATCTTACCCGAGAAAATATGCGGTATGCTTCATCTTGAGAGCTTTCAAGCTCTGATATAATCTCTGGTTTAACTACTTCTCCAGACATAAAATTCTGAGATTGTGACAGAAAGCGCTCAATCTGTGGGCCCCGAGAAACACGCATCAACTCAATTGCAGAGACTGCTACAACAGGAAGATAGTGAAATTGTACGAGTCCATCACATCTATCCTTGTAGCCCCCAATTAAGGCAGATTGAGGAGTTGGAGGGAATTGCACAAGACTTTCAGGGCAGCTGTTTCCTTTCCAAGGACAATTAACTTTATGCCCTGAATCCAGCTGCCTGGCAAAGGATTCGCTGGCATTTTGAGCTTTGGCCATTACAATAAGGAAATAAGTTAAAAACAAATGATGAATATAATCAGCAACAACAGAGAAGTTCCTTTAGCCTAGTTATCATATAAAGTGTGCTTGACAAACAAGTTCAAAGTAAGATTACATCTGTCTAACAATTTAGAGATAAAATATATAAAAAGATTCTCAAATGATTTGAACTGAATAAGAGTTGCTTAGTTGTTTAGAGTACTGACTTATCTTCTATGAACAACTTATATGTTGCCCACCTTCTTTAATTTCTTATTAAGTACTTGTAACAGAGTGCTACAACTATTTTTATACTTAATGCTAACTGCAATCAAAACAACTCTCAACCAACTAAAACTACGAAATCTGATACTCACTGATGGGACAGTACCCACATTAATCTATAGAACTTGTTAGAACATATAGAAGATATCATATAATATTATGATTATATTCAAATAATTTAGAAAATCCTAGATGACTTCTTAGGATTAGTTTCCATATTTCCTTTATATTACATTGTTTGTTTCCTTAATTTAGGAGTATACTCTTAAATATAAATAGGATTACTGCCTTGAAGTTTGTATCACATCGTTCACAACAAAATCAAAATAATTTTGTTATTTGGAGTATTTTTTTTTCTCCCTCTATAGTTTCAACATAGTATAAGAGCAGGACCATCCTCCATGACTTGTCCCAATATTTTTTATGGTGCTAAGTTCCTTAAAACCCAAAGCTCTTCATTTTCATGATTATTTCATTCCTTAAGATTAACTATCCCTCTAGTTGTGATATCCTTTCGGCCACCGTCCCTCCTCAATCTGTCATTGTCCAGATCCCAGAAACCCATCTTTGTCGGTCACACCATAAACTTTTTGGTCTCCGTTGTCGTGTCTTCATTCCTACAACTAACACCACATTTTCTGGCCACAAACCATATTTTTCAGCCGTCATCGGTTGTCAAAGTCACGAACTCAACACAAATTAGTTTGACTAAGTGATTCCATGTGAAACTGAGGCGTCATCGTCATTCATAGTTGAAAGTCCCTCTAGGAGAGGTGGCACTAACAAATTGAGGGTCAGAGAGAGCTGAGAAAGGGATATATTAGGTATGCTGTTTGTTAGTAGAGGTTTGGGAACTGGGAAAGACATTGCCTCTCAAAAGCAGGGGAAGTATTTTTTTCTTATTTCTATAGTTTTGTAATTCTTCTCATATGCATGCCTCTGAAATTGTTACAACATCAGGGAGCAGAACACAATTGTATCCATATGTTTGTCTAGTTTATGTAATTTTTGTTCTGATACCTATCAATTGGCATCAAAGCTCTCAATATAGGAGCTATAGCATTGGGACAAAAAATGATTCCAGAATTTGACAGTAAAGAAGCCTATTGGTGGCTGATCAACGTTAAACAATATTTCCAAAAATAAGGAACACAATAAGCAAAGAAGGTTGTAGAAGCAATAAGGGGACAAAAAGGATGTACTAGGATTTGTTATGATATATGGAGTTAACTTCATCCTAACGCAACAAGCATTTTCAACCAGAGATGAATTTGGATTTATACCTTTGTGAGGAGGAAGAAGAACCAAAGATTTTTAAAATGAAAATTTAGATGATGAAGTCCACACCGAAGAAGACAAAGACCCTCCATGTTAATACGTAAAATGATAAGGAGTTAAGAGAAAAAATGATCTAACCAATGTGTGAACCAAAAGAAACTCCATAATAATAAAAAGAAAAGAGAGTTGTGTATGAATGACCCGACTCTAATAACTGGTGTACAACGCCAATGACATTCTCGCCACCGACAGAAGTAACCAACACAACTCCAACTCCCAAGCCACCAAACTACCCTCCTTTCTCTACCCAATCAAATTCAATCGCTCAAATAATGAACATGAATCCACCTGCACCTGCGAAACCCAATCCAAAGAATCCACTGAAACTAATCCAAAACTTGATTCGATCAAGAACCAAACTCAAAAACAATACAGAATTCGACACAAAATTGAACACTTCACCCTCATCAAACCTTCACGACGAAGACAAACTTGGGAGAGCATTCCACATTTTTGACACCCATGGTGACAACCATGTCTCCGTCAACAAGCTCGATGTTGTTTTCCGAACACTTGAATCCAATGTGCTGCTTGATCTGCGCATCATGGACAACCTCAAAACGAATCTCAACAAAGTCATCAGCAGCCGAGAGTTCACCATTTTTTGCCATTCTGAAACGCAGAAGGGGCATTGGAGCGACGTAAGGTAGCAACCGAAAACAGAGACTCATTCTAGGTCATAGATGGAATTGGGTCAATTTGGTAGTCAGGCCCAAGTTACTATCAAGTTTATGCAAGTCCAACACAACGGACGAAAAAACCTAATTTTTGTTATAAATCCAGAGAGGCAAAGTGATGCACTGAAAGTTAGGAGTAAGTGTTGGAAACTTATACTATCGATGCCATATTTCAAGCACCTCAACTTGACATTAAAACCGTGACGGCTGGCTGTGGTTCAAAGTTGAAGTTTCAATTTGTTGCTTTACATGTTGGACCAGAATCAATTAGAGCACACTAAGATCCTATTTGTCCGGACAAGGGAAGAGAAAACTTTAGAGCTATTAAGAAGGCCGTTGTTGTTTGTGATGAATTTAATAAGCTAGCCCCCCTCAAAAACACGAAAGAATATCGCTATTCGAGCCCACAATCAGGTTAAGGAATTTCCCCCAATATGTCACTACTACTAGTTGTAAATAGTGCAGTTGTTAGGAGCTGACTCATTTCGCCACCAAACCCCCCCCCCCACCCACCCACCCAAAAAAATAATGTTGGTGCTAACAATTGCAAATGTGTTCCACCAACACGGATATCTTCCCCACTTGTTATCCATTGGCAAAGGCTGCAAAAGAATGCTTGCCCCACCAGAAGAACGAATTCCATACTCATTGTTTTAAATAACGATGATACTCCTGCATTGGATTCTGTTTCTAACTCGGTCAAGAATGATCTTTGGCTAAGATATGCTACAAACATGGCTGGCAGTTCTCAACAAATTATGTTAAGAGGTGATCATTCATCTTCAATTGCTTTATTTAAAAGTGAAGAGTCAAGGGTGATTGGGGTTAAACCAAAAGAAAAGGACAAAAACCTAAAACCGATAGATCCAAAGGCTGGAGAAATGTTCAAAAGGTGTCTAACTTGGTATTGGCATCAAGAGAGAACAAGTGTGCTTCCACGGAAGAATGTAGAGATGATGTTCTGAGACAAAGGAGGACATTACGCAATTTTACTGCCACAAGGTTGTTGGTGCCAATGACATTTGAGAACATTGGAAATATAGGAACTGCAAAACAACTAAGGAGTGCAAGACTAGGATCTAATAAGAATCAAAACAAGGAAGGTTGCCACCAAACAGGAGATTTATTGATCATAAGGCATACGCACGTCAAAGCCTACTACTATGAATACAGCAACAAATTTTTATGGGTCAGAAGATGGACATGAAAGCTGGTGGCTCCTGTAAAGAATGCCATCAATTCTGCTTGTGCTTTTCCAACACATTCAGGCAGCAAATGGGACCTTTCTTCAATTTGATATTTGGGTAGGATATTACTCCTGGAAGCATGCCTCCGTTTTTAAAGTCTATATTGGAGGAAGGATTCGTTACGGTATTTAAGCTTGTTGAAAAAGATATCTTCCTAGAAGAAGGGATCATTAAAATTTTGCAATTGCTAAGCCATGTTGATCAAGTGTTGGAAAATGATGATGTCATTAAGAAGGGCAATGGGACTCCAATGGAAATGCTTATGCTTCAATCATAAGTTGGCCCTTACATTCAAGCAGTGGTAACCGGGGAAGGGAACCCTCACCTTGAGGACAAGGTGAATCTTTTAGGGGAGAGCAATGATAGGAAAACACTCATTATGCGGGTGTACACTAGGAGAGGCCACAACGGACCCTATGTACTAATCATGCATGACTCATTAGTGGAAGAGGTGGTCACTAACACGTTTAGGGTCAGAGAGAGAGAGAGAGAGCTAAATATGGAGAGAAAGGGGCCTATTAGGTAGTTTTATAATTCTTCTCATACATACGCCTCTGAAATAGTTACAATATCAGATAGCGGAATAAAATTTTACCCTTATGATTGTCCAACTATTGTAATTTTTATTCTGGTACTATCAGTCTCCTTAGTTTTCTTGTGGTTTGTAACTTCCAAATATTGTTCTTGATAAACATGGAGGATAAGTTTTAGTTGTTACTTTGTAGTCATTCCAACAATGCTCATCTCTTCGTCCAGCATCCCTGAGTTGCCCTTCCAGCCATGTTTTATGAAGCCCAAATTATATATTATTATTTTTCCTTTTTAAGGGAGATTATTCATGACAAGCTTAAGCTTAACAAGCTGTAGTTTAAGGGAAAGTGTTAGAATATCTAGAAGATAACGTAGAATATTTTGATTATGTCTTATAATAATTTAGAGTGTCCTAGATCATTGCTTAGGATTGGTTTCTATATTGCCTTACATTACATGATTTGTTTCCTTATTTTAGGATTCTACTATTTGTATAAAATAGGGATTAGTATTTTGTAGTTTGTATTCCATCATTCACAACAATATCAATATTATTTCACTATTTCAAGTATTTGTTTCTCTCCCTTTACACCTAAATGTTTCAAATTTCAACAAAACTAAATTTTAAACATTTTTCTAATAGAAAAAAAAAATTGTATTAGGACAAAGGAAATACAAATGGGGTCAGGCAGGAGGGGACAAAATCCTCCGTAACATGAAAAACAGACAAAAAAAGGAAGAATGTAATAACGAAGCCCAGTCTCTTTGCATACAGAAATAGCACCTCTCTTGAAACAGATTTGGGCTGAACACCAAAAGAGAAGTCAAAACAAAATCCTATCCTATCAAAAATGACAGACCTAGTGGTAAACTAAAATGTATCAAATCATGAATCACATTTCACGGGAAACAAATTATACAGCTATACTCATATTTTGACAAATGAGACCTCATATAGGCAACAGTGCTGCTTCTAATGTTCTACAAATTCTACTTACGCACTACGCTATGAACAAGTAAAAACAGATAGTAATTCTCTGAAATTAAAGGCCACAGTTTTACTGTTGTGAATTTCATCCTATAATTTTCTCCAACCTCTTTTCATTACATTGAATTCCACATTGTCCCTATACATAGGATAGGTCAAGTAAGTATGCCTTTTCTTTCAACATCCATGGTCCACATGAAAGCATTGGCTGTTCTTATAATTTCTACCCTGGTTATTTAACATGCCTCATTTTAGAGAGAAAAAATTAGTTTGGAAGCAGGATGAAGTAGCTGAAAGTACTTAGATTGCAGATTTGCAATCACCAACCTTCAGCTGATGTCCAAGATGACGACGATGTAAAACTCAGGCATGCACCACATGACTCGCACGCGATTTTGTCTAAACCAATATTCATCCAACCTTTCCGAGAGCAAGCCAATGAACTGATGACCTGGAAAAAATTAAAAAGGATATGTGATCCCTGGAGATTACCTCATATATTCTTAGAACATTTGCAGTAGCATGTTTAATATATCTTCGAATAACACATTACACATGCTCAATAGCTGAAGTTTATGCCTTCTAGATGAAGATAATTTCCTTAATTGTGATAAAAAAAATTCTGTAGAGAAATAAATAGGAAAATCACATCCAGAACACAAAAAATCGGATCCCAATACAGTGCCAAGCTTTCAATTGTAGCAAATGCAAATGATATCTTTTCTCTATTTGTTAGCTACTAAACTGATCATTGCTCAAAAATAATATAAGCAGATCACAAAACCAGCTTGTAAAAAAATCTTGAGAATTAAGCATTCAAACGATTATGGGTCTTTCAAAAATTCATAGAAGTAAATACAGCCATGTCAAGAAAGTAATTACAGAATACAGATTAAAAAGAGAATGCCAGGATTCAATTTTTTTTTTTTCAAAATAGATATAAACAAATATTATTTCGACAGGCAAAAAGAATCACAGAAGATAAAAAATCTCTATGTTTTGATAGTGAACGAAATTTAAGAGACAAAAGAGGGAAAGTAAAACTAGAGGAAGTATAGGATATCCTAAAGAACATAGAAGTCAGGATAAAAACAAAATTCAACATAAAAAGAGTCAAGAATGCAGCAGGCTGCCCAGTCTCTCTAAATATCAGAGCAGAAATGGCCACTCCTTTAAACAAAAACCATGAGCAGAAGACCAAAGAGAAACCATTAACATAATCCCATCCCATTACAAGTTTACAGGCAAAGTGACACACTTACAGATGCAAGTGCTCCTCTCCACCCAAATGTACAAAAGAAACGAACAAACTGCGTAAGGCCACAGAAATTTAGCATCCATTATTTTATTTTATTTTTTTGGGTTTGCGGAGGCCCAACAACAAAGCTCAGGCCCCCAAATGGAGCTGGATGGAGGGGGAGTGTGGAGGGAGAGCGCAATGAGATATAACAAGAACACTCAGTGCATATGACTGGGCATTGGGAGAGCAGAGAGAGAACAATTTTACCCCAAGGTAATAGAAACCCTACAAAAAAATTAATGGGAATATTATGCAACGAAAAGCCTATATTGTAGAAACATTCTCCACCCATATGCCCTCACAAAACTTGATAGTTTATACATGTACTATCTCCCAAACAGAAGAAACCAGTTTTCCAAAACAACATACCTGAGGAATAAACTTTCACGGACTAACATGAGTTACAGGATGTGTTACCAAACAAAAAAAAAATTCAAGAAATTTACTGATTTAAATGCAGAAAAGAAATGACATGATTTCAACCATATATGCTGCAAAAGTGAGCAAAACTGCCAAAACAAAATCTGAAACAGCTGCAGGATGTGATAGACATGCAGGATGGAGTAGGGCTATTGGCATTCCCAATTGCTTGACACAATCTCCAGTAATTACTTTTAATTGTAATTTACTTAATTTCCCTCAATTAAGTAAGTCTTTTTTATATCAAATCTTAGAAAATAGGAAAAGCAATTTAATTTAGGGAAATTTACGACATTGCAAACGAAGCAGTTAGCTGTATTGTAAATAGGCAGTTGGGAGTTCCAAAACTGCAACCCATACATGGTTGTAGAGGTGAGAAATTTTATCATCTCAGGCTTTTCTAAAGGATATTTGCAGAATTTCTGGTTTTTTAATAACTACAAAAGATTGGGGAGATTTGCACTGCTGTAGCAAGACATGCCAACAGCTATCTCAGATTAGAAAGTTGAAACCAAATGTAATAAAAAGAAGTTTGCATCTTTTCAGAAGCAAGGAGCGCATGATCAGAGGGTTTCTGCCACTATAGCAATCACTGATCTCGGATTCAAGAGAAGACAGGTAAGTATAGATGAATATAATGGAAGCAGAGAGAAACAGTGTAACATCCCGGTGGCTGACAAGGGCGGGGAGTGATCGTCGGTGCAAAGAGGCACAGACATGGAGCGGCTCCTGGCAAGCTTCCAGTGGAGGGATACATGAATGAATCGAATACACACCCAAAAGAGAGAGATTCCAAAGATTGTACATGTATAGGACTCTACAGTTGGGGATAGCTTATAAGAATTAATTGGTACTACCTAGACTAACAAGATGCATCTACTTTTCGGTAACCTAAAAAGGAAGAACTCCATACTTAAGCGTGCTTAACTTGGAGCAATTCTGGGATGGGTGACATCCTGGGAACTTTTCCCGGGAAGTGTGAGTGAGAAAAAAGCACGCTGAAAAGTCTCGTGTTAGTTTGTGGGGACATTCATTGATTCTTGAAGCAGTCGGGCGTTACAAGTGGTATCAGAGCATGGCCTCTCTCTTAGTACGTTGTGGTTCGAGGACGAACCAGGCGGAAGCTAGTGAGCATATAACATCCCGGTGGTTGACGAGGGCGGGGAGTAATCGCCGGTGCAAAGAGGCACGGATAAGGAGCGGCTACTGGCAGGCTTCCGGCAGAGGGGTACATGAATGAATCAAATACACACCCGAAAGAGAGGGATTCCAAAGATTGTACATGTATAGGACTCTACAGTTAGGAATAGCTTATAAGAATTAATTGGTACTACCTAGTCTAACAAGATGCATCTACTTTTCGATAGCCTAGAATGGAAGAACTCCATAGTTAAGCGTGCTTAACTTGGAGCAATTCTGTGAAGTTTTCTCGAGAAGTGTGTGAGTGAAGACAAAGCACGCCAAAAAGTCTCATGTTAGTTTGTGGGGATAGTCAATGGTTTTTGAAGCGGTCGGGCATTACAAACAGCATGGGAGCATGTTGAAGACAAGGTAACTTACTATAAGTCAAGAAATTAAGTGATGAATGGAGAAAGAATGTTAAACAATACACACAAAAAGTAAAGTCAGTTCAGTTGAATGAAGCAAGAGCAAATGTTAGATTGCTTCAAACACTTAGGCATATCTCAACATAGAGAGACAAAGCTGCAGCAAAAGGAATAAAGTATGAGAAAACATAATGGAAGGATTTTAAGCTGAAAATCGTATGCAATCTAGGCTAAGGTTTCTGCATAAGAAAAGGTTCTTTCTTTCTTTCCCCACTTCCAACCAGAAAACTTGGGAGATTCAAATTGTTGATTTCAAGCTGTACTTGTCACTTGTCAAAAGAAAATAGTAAAAAACAGCAGCACAGTGAATTAGATTACAGGCTGTAAGAAGAAAGAAACAAGATTTTTTAATCATGGTAAAAAAATGATACAAAATAATGATTTCATTTAGATTGTATAACACTTTTAGTTCCTATAATAAGAATAAACAGAAACTATCACAAGGCTAATCATTATTAGCTTAAGACAAGCAGCATGCATTGTTGCCTTCATACAAATAACTAATTGTCCTCTAAGCCTAGGGAATATCATTATGAAGACATTGGAAGTAAAAATGACTGTGTAACATACTGCTGACAAGGAAAAGGAGGAGTAAAATGTACATACAACATGTATATAAGTGTGTGAGTTTTGGCTACAAGAGATTTATGTAAAAGAATAGACAGTTCAAACCTGAGGCTTCCCAAGCCAACTTGAAGGAATAAATGTAGCCAAACGCCTTAATAAATCTCCCCTTTCCCAAGGTCTACAAGAGGATCTTGATGAACCAAAAGTAGAACCACCAGCACTTGTGCTCAAGGAAGTCCATGGTGGTTGTGAACCAACACATGAGAGAGAAGCCGCTTTAGAACCTTGTCCATGACTCGACCCATCTATGCTGCCAACATTAATTGGAACAGCTGGGGAAGATGCCCCAGCAGAACTGAAAAAAGCACGAATAATTAGTCATTTGAGAGTTATTCAAATGAACAAAATCTACACAAGACAATTGAATGTTCTATAAAAAAACAACAAATTACCATCACCAGCCATACATCAGACATGCATTAAGTAGGGTTTTATTATTCTTATGTTACATAAGAAAAATCTATCTACTACACACACAAATTCAAGATGGGTCCCACTCTACTTTTTCTCTCTCTTCCCTTGAAAGTGGACCCCACCTATATAAATGAATCAGTAGGAGACAAATTATTATCTCCTATTGCATGAGAAAACTATTACCCTAAGTTTAAATCCATAGAAATTTAAGCAACTTTTTGTTTTACACCAAGGAGATGTAATACCGTGAGGTTCTAGCCTCTAGTGTGCGGTAGTCGGTAGAGAGAACCGGCGAGGCACCCAAAGGAAATATTTGGTAGGAAAGCTTAGGAGACTAAGCTTCAATGCTTTATCCTTCATGTCTGTGGAACAGTAAAATGCATCATTTTCTCTAGCGGGTACTCTCTGGTTAATATGGAGGAAATAGTTCATGGTAATAACAAAAGGATAGGAGGGTTTGAGGTAAGTGGAAGAAGATGAGGAAGATGAGAAAGAAGAGATTGACAAAATGGTAGAAGTGAAAGTGATCATGGCACACACTAACCAAGGCTATTCCACCAATGGATTACTCCTTACCAAGGTGCTGAAGCCATGGTGGAGTTGTCCCTCACCTAAAAAAAAACATACCATGCCACTGAAAGCATAGTTCTCTCACTTGACTCAAACTGTGGGAAAGTCAAACGACAGCAGAGAGTTCTGTAGAAATAGGAGGCAACAAGTTTGCAAAATCAAAAAAAAAAAAAAACCTATCCAAGCTTAGACAGTAATGCTTGACTTCATTTATGGAAAGCTATAGAAGAGCATAAACTTTATTAAAAAAACCAAGGCCTCTCATGTTTGCGCTTCCGTAAGTATGCATAATATCTATGTCTATGAAG
Source organism: Gastrolobium villosum (assembly GCA_032173675.1). Taxonomy (NCBI): domain Eukaryota; kingdom Viridiplantae; phylum Streptophyta; class Magnoliopsida; order Fabales; family Fabaceae; genus Gastrolobium; species Gastrolobium villosum. The sequence goes on along the minus strand of JAVKPL010015449.1, from coordinate 107,202 downwards.
AAAAGGACCCAAAAAAGGGTCAAAAAATTACAGTTCGACATACAATAAGAAGATTCCGGGGTAGGAAGTGTTCTTTAGACATGAACCACGTCAAACAAGACAAATTCAATAAAAGGACAAATATGCCGAAACATGAAATTACATAGTAACTAAGGGCATGTGCACAACAATTAAAAAGCAAACGAATAAGTAACAAAAAGCCGAGAGACAATGGTGTCAGGTAAGCGACGCGTATATCCACTTAGCACAAACAGCACGACACCTTTTTTTCCATTAGATCCAATTCTCAAGCAGCAGCAGCAACAACAACATTAATATATTTTGCAATCCAATTCAAGTTTAAATCACAGCTACTCGGCGAAAAGCAACGGTTACATAAACCCTAGAGATTTGACCCAAAATGAAACCCTAAATTGAGGAGAATTCAACGCTTGCATGGAAGTGAGAGAGAGAGAACGTTACCTGGCAGCAGGGGTGGGATCAACGGTGCCTCCGGAGCTGATAACCTCTTCCCTCATCTCTCTCTCTCACACACTAACTTTCTCAGTTTCCGAAGCAAATGAAATTCATGAGTGGGAAGAGTAAAATAGCAGCTTCGCTGTTTTGAGCGAGTGTCAGCGCGTGGCCCTCACTGCGAATACGATAAAGTGGTGGGTATTTTTTATATATCTGACTGTATCAGACGTCAGCGATGAATAAAAAAAGATATGTAAAATTCGAATATTCCTGTTTTTTTTTTTTTTCAAAAGTAACATGCTAGTAATAATATTCGAGTAATTATTAAGTGTTAAGTAGGTCTAAATTAAAAAATAATAACTAATTTTCAAAAAAATAATAAAAATAATAACTAAAACTGCTATAATTTGTTTCGGAAGTGAAGGTATAATAAGTAAACAATTTTACTTGATTTGATTTTTAGCATACGATGATGCAAGGATACGGGATAGGACACGCCGACACGTTAATTTTAAAAAATGTCATATTTTGACACGATGGGACACATTTTGATATTAAATAAAAAATTTAATATATATAATATAATTTAATTTAATACATATAAGAGTCCATACTAAGTCATATAACCAATTAAATATTTAAATTTCATAACATAAATATAAATATAAATATTTTTTCATACTTTGTTAATTTTTCATGTCAAATTTCATAACAAAAAAAAATAAATTTATAAATTATTTCTTTTATATTTAGTTAACAAAATAAAATCAAGATGTTTATCAAAAAAAGAAAATTCAAGATAAAAAACAACGTGTCCGAGCGTTGACCGCGTGTCCGAAAAGGTTGACTGTATGTCGGAAAAATGTGTCCAAGCATTGACCGCGTGTCAGACGTGTGTTCCGCACGCAAATTTTCACAAAATTTGCGTGTCTGTGCTATACAGTTAGCATGTATAGAATTTCTTCTTCTTTTTTCGAAGTACAAAAATTCTCTTTTTTTTTTGTGAAACAAAAATTCTTTTGATCAGAGTGCGGTTGTTCTTTTTTTATTTCAATGCACGGAAAAGATTGTGACAATTTTATTTGATTTATAAATTTGACTTTGGAATTTTTATACCTAGTTTCATCAATGTTTTCTTCAATTTCATATTTTTGAACCTAGTATTAAAGTTGTTTCTGATGTGAGGTAGGAAAAACACGTGACATGCAAATGAATGTTGCCAACCAGCATGATCTCTGGCCGCCCTTATGATGTTGGAGTGATGATCAGATATTAGAAAAATACCTCGACTCAGTGTCACATGAAAACGTAGAAGGCTAAAAAAACCACAACCAATGTTCCAACTTTTCACCTGGAAGAATAACAGCAAAGGCAATTGGCAGGACATATATCCATCTTCATCCTGTGACGTTGCAATCAAAAGAGTTCCTTTGTATTTCCCATAGAGATAAGTGCCATCAATTTGAAGTATCGGCTTATAGTATTTAAAGGCCTCAACGCATTGGTGAAATGTCCAAAAAAATCCTATAAAAGATGGCCTTGTCGCTGTAAAATTGACGTTCGTCAAAACATTGATGCGTATCAAGTTTGAAGACCAAACCCACATTACACTGCGTCGTGTATGTCAGCCAATTGGGCAGGAATGTATACAATTTGTCTAAGTCGCCAAATAACTTCACAATGCCCTTGATTTTTTGCCTTTCGGGCCTTCCTTTAGGTTATTTTATATCCATGCAAACTTGTACCCTCTCTTGTATCAAAACTAGTTTTAAAGTTAGATCTTCCTAAATAAATAACATAAATAAATCATATATAATTGCACATCATACAAAATATACTCATAATGGCCACACATATAATATAACACCCCGTTCTAGAATCGGTTTGTTATCATTATGTATGATATTAAGCGTGGTTACAATAATAGTAGCTGATTAAAACACAGGTGGATTTTTCACTTCTGAAAATATACTATTTTCTGATTAAAACATTTTTCATATTTATAAACAAGGGGACGGATATGTTTACAAACTTTTTTTGAAATTTGTTACAAATTACACCATGTTCTCCCGGGAGAACATAATGTAACCAGTGTTCTCCCGGGAGAAAATAGTGTAGTTTGTAAGAGTTTGTAAACAAAAAAGTTTGTAAATATAACCTGCCCCTATAAATAATTCAAACTGTAATTATAACTCATACAAATTGCGAAAACATCCAATCTCGCTTAAACATATGATACCATCACGAAATTCCTATAAACAACATGTCTTCATACGACAATGATGATAGTTAATCACACAAGGTGATAATCTCCTACCAACGTCGCCCAAACAAAACGGACAAAGCTTCGTTTGTTTTTCGAACATCTAGGGATAATTCATACATAATATCTTAACCTGACAAACAGTTCAATAAATACTAGCTATCACATATACACATAATACCATGATTTACAATCCTCCGATGAATCATATAAACTATAGATCATTTGGCAAAAGAAATGTATAAATCATATCAATATATACATACTCTCAACATCATACCTATTAGTGTAACAAAAGTGACATGGATATCTCTCATACTCACCAAATACCAAGATATCATAAGACACCCACACACACACACACACACACATCAAAATGCAAATCCCACAACTATGCAAGTCATGGAAACTAGCCCGGCCTCGTACCCTATGATGCTCCTACACCTCAGTACCTGCACCTGAAATCCCTATAATGCGGGGTGAGATATATACACATAACTCAGTAAACCAGGGGGCCTTGAAGATTCCTCCACCCCAAGTTCACTTCAGCATAAAAGAAATAAATCATATGATACAAATATACATATCCATGCTATGAAAATAATGCTTATCCAAAAATTCCTCCACAATGCTTATGCCGCAATAACAATAAATCTTATTGGCCAGAGAACCTACACGCTATGAATTACACAAGGAAATCTTCTTGATACATACCAAGTGCAAAAACATAACATTCACGTACATATATCCAATGCATCATATCAAATCGATGCAATTACACATACCACATAAACCAGTGCCCCTCCAAGGCATGGTGGAACAAGCATGGGATAAATCTCAATGTCCGAAAGCTTACCTGTAGTAGCTTCCTATCAAACCTTTCTTGTAACAAAGTATCCACTACAAGCTACAAGCAACACCTAGGCTTGATCCATGGTTGTTTGCTCTCTATTCCACCACTTGAATCCACCCTATAATTCAATGACAACAAGCAATATCAATGATAAATAGCTAATTATTCGCATTAAAAGAAATCACCCTTTTTCTATGTGCATTTTTTGAAAATCTTAAAGATTGAACAAAGGATGATTTAACTTCATTTCGACCAATTATTTAGTTTCCTTAACATATATCCCAACATGAACTAAGGCCCAATATCAACCTAGCATCACCATCCATGAAATATTCCATTATGACAACCTAGATATTAACCATAGTGAAAACTAAATGGAAGTGAGGTTTTCTTACCATAGATTATCACCAAATCAAACAAGGAAGAGGTTTCAAGCTTCCAAAGAGATGAAACATCACTCCAAGCCTCCCTCTCTCACCTAGGTCCCCCTCTTCCATGGAGAAATCTTCCAACACAATGATTTTCCTTGGTTTTTGGATTAGGGGTTATGTTCATAAGATCACCCTAGACATTTTTCATGACCTACTTGATTTAATGAATGGAAGAAAAGTCACAAACCAAGCTTGTGCAACAATGGTTCCAAGGTTCTCACATGAAGAAGACAGTGAAGGAGAAGGAAGGAAATGACTTCATTCTTTCTAACTTAGATATTTTCAACAAATATCATTTGGTCACTTAAGTCAAACCACTTTAAGCGATGTTCTAGTTAGGTCCTCTCATCCATTTCACTCATCTAACATGATCTTAGACTTTCACTAAAATTATTTTATTATCTTCCACTTTATTATTTTCCATTCTATTATTTTTAAGTTTCGGATAACTTTCGCTATTAGCAATTATACCCCAAAACTCTTATTTTTTGCACTGTTTCAAAAAATGCCTTATTTTTACCTAATTAGATTTTTGCCCTAATTAGACCATTAATTTCATGATTAAATCATTAATCAATTTTTAAATTCTTATTATACAGGTTAGGGTTATTATATATATCCTCTGAATCCAGCTGCCTGTGATCCCGAGTAAGACCCTGGTTCAGGCAGGTGTGATCTTTACCCCCGCTTACGGACCACCTAAGTATTTGCATTCTTGGGCATGATCGCCCTCACATACTAGGGACAACCGTTAGTATGGTTTTAACACTTCATCACAAATTTATGCTCATCGCTTTTTGCAACTATGGTTGTACGATGACCCTTCATACAATGTAATTTCATGGCATGTTGCATTTCAGATTTGGAACCAAACTCCTGTTGCACATATAATAGATCCCCTAATTTCCAACCATCGTGCAAGTCACCGTCGTTATACAACATCTCCATCTCTTTATTAGGGTGCACCCATTTAATGAAGAAATAATGTTGTCTTTCATTACATATTTTTGCAAATATAATAGATCCCCTAATTGCCAACTACCGTGCAAGTCATCATCACTATACAACATCTTTATCTCTTCACTAGAGTGCGCCCAATTAACGAAGGAATAATGTTGTCTTTAATTCAAAAATGGCTCAATCTTTGTCCCTACATCTAAAGCATGTTTTTTTGTCATAAGCAATAGCAAATAAATATGAAATGTTCAATAAAAAAAGTTGTTTGGTTAACCAAAATATTTCTAGGAAAATTTATTTAAATTTGCAAAGTCTATGTTTGGTTGAATGTAAAATAATGATGGGAAAATAGGTTAAATTGACGAAAATACCCCCATTATAAATTTTTTGTGGAAGTAAAGCCACTCATTATGAGGGTTAATTTGGTCCATAACTTTTCCTCCATTTTTCCACTTCTCCATCTATCCCAAAATACCATATCTCAAATGGTTTTTTGGAATAGTAAAAATCAACACAAAAGTTTCATATGCTTCTTAATCTCCAAGTATTTTCTTTTGCAAACTTGTACCAAACATGGTATTTCGCAATACCCACTTTCACTTCCCTATCAAAATTAAAATAAAACTTATACCAAACACATCCTGGCTTCCTAATTAGCATTTGCATGGGCAAAGGGAGGAGAAAAACATCAAGTCTGCTACAACCTCACTGAACTCCTGGCTAGGGACTTTAATGCCTAGAATACCATGTGTAGCTTCGACAAATATGCCCAGAGTCAGGCACAAAAATTAATTTATTATCTTTTAATAAATATTTACGAAAATTTAATCATTTTAAAACTAAATACAATTTAACACGCCTATAAACTGGCGTGACCCAGGAGAGAGACATGCCTAAAATTAACGTGACCAAAACACGCTCCATTTAGACGTGACCCAGGACGGAGACATGCCCTACCTGGGCGTGAACGAGGTCCTTCGTGAAGTTTACTTTTTAAAAAATTAACTTTAAACTACTTCAAACAAAGGACCCCAAGTTTTTCCCTTCTAGCTTTCCAGAGACTATTGATTTTTCTTTTTTCTTTTGGTTAAAGGGCTCCGAAGTTCAACGGATATTTTCACAATATAACTTTCAATCGTACACATGAAAGCTGTCCAAACTCCAAAGTATATTATTCCCTCTTCTTTTGAACGAAAGAAGCACGTGATTTCTAAAAATATTTTAATGTATATCAGAATCACAACTGATGACAGGACATATAAAGCTTGTACAGCGGTGCATGTAATTATGTAAAAGAAAACAAATATCGTTAACCCCTTTCACGCCTCAGGTGGGGCATGTCTCCCTCTTGGGTCACGCCTAAATGAGACGTGTCTCTTTCCTTTTGGTCACGTCTATTTTAGGCATGTCTCTCTCCTGATCACGTCCCATGTGGGCGTGTCTCTCACGTAGGTCACGCCCCACATGGACGTGTTTGACTGTTATACCTGCGTAAATAGTTTTAAAATGACAATTTTTACATAATTATTTATTAAAAAAATAATATTTTTTCCCTAGAATCATGCACAAAGCTAGCACACCAAGTATTAGGAGCTGAGTGCTGGTGGAAATACCTCAATTCGATTCCAACCAATATTATTTTTGAGAAGAACATAATATCTTAATTTCTAACTCATTCTATATTTTGAATTAGTCTCATAATCAACTTAAAGAAAGTGGGAGCTTAGTCCCATCAGAGTTGGTATCAAAAAAATAGAAAATTAGCTCACCAAAAATAGTCAACTGAAAGTAGCTCAAAGCACAAGTTTGAGTCGAAGAAGTAAAGTGCAAATACTCTGTTTATCATTTTTTCAAGCATGACGTTACCCACTTGCAAGGAAATGTAAACACCCAATACCAGTGTTATCAAAACCGAACAGTAACGACCAGTTGAACCGGAAATCGGACCAACAACAATCTTAATATATTTTGCAATCTATAACACCTCGTAAATTTGAATATGAATTTATATGATATAATGTGGGTTAAAAGAGAAGGATTAGTGAAAATCCTGAAATTTGGGTCAAAATGTGTACCAAGGGCAAAATGGTAAATTGCCAAAAATGTAAATTGAGGCATGAAAAATTGAGTAGGAGATCTCAAATGATAAAAATAATGTCGGAAATGGATTCAGGACGAAAAATTGAGTGAACAGGAAGTTTTGAAAATTTTGATGAATAGTGATTTTTCCGGTGCAAAAATACTGTGATATAATTGTACCAATAGGAGTGAAATTTTTATGAGTATTTTGAGGAAATAAAAATATGTCATGAACTAAAAAATATGTAGATAGTGAATTTGTGATTGGAATTGGGTGAGGGATTAAAGTTAAATCGCGTATGGGACCCGCCCCACCAAAATCACTTAAGTTCCTCCCTCTTTTCCCTCCTCACTCACGGCCTCCATCTTTCTCTCTCTTTTCTTTTTCTTCTTCTCCTCCTATCTTGCGCAACAACCATGGGAGGAAGGACAAGAAACTTTCTTGCCCTTTTTCCACACTTTTGAGCCGCCAAATCAATAAAGTTCCAACACCAAAGTTGTTTGTAGTGAGGTTGTGAGCATATTATCTTTCTTGAGGGAGTCATGAAAGTGAGTGTATAATGAGATCATTTTTCCACCCCATTGTGCGAATTTGTGGAGTTTCGGGGCCATTGGTGGTGCTTTGGCTTGGGATGAGGCTTGATTATCACTCCTAGGAACATTTGCAAGCTATTGGTGGTGAGAATTCTTGATTTCCTTTGAGTTTCATGAATATATAAAAATGGGTTTTTTTGTTGAAGTTGTGAGGGATGATTTGTGTAGTTAGAGAGCTCAAATGGAAAATGTGCATTAGATGTTTGTGTCTTAGAATGATGTATTTGAGTTATAAATGCAATAAAATTTATTGGTGAAAAATGCTCATAACTTAGGATTTTTGCATGATGCCTAAGATTTGTGAAAATTGATATGTGAAAGAAGTGGATTGATAAGTATTGGTATGATGTTTTAATATGATTATATGATGAGTATGAGTATTGAATTGGATTGAATACCCCTAGATTGATGGGCATGAGTAATTCGACCTATTGAGGTAATGATTGGTTGATGATGTAAAATTGAAGTGTAAGTGAATATCTGTGAATTGGTGAGTAGTAAAGGGGTAATGTAATTGAAATGGATAAATTATTAGTTGTGTGCCATTAGCCCTAAGTGAACCTAATTGATTGATGATCATGTTAACGCTATGGAAGCAGATTAAGCTGGGAGCTTACGTATGGAGCATTGGCTCAAAGTTGAGGTAAACCTTTGGAACTAGGGTTTAGTCCCTTGTGTGCTCCACCACGCCTAGTGGAAGGTTGTGGTTGGAATTTGTGTTGTTGAACATTGTATGAATATGTATGTTCATGCATTATTGCTTGATTGTATGACATGCTTGGAGCATGTTGTGTGTGAATTGTTTGATCTCTAGCCAGTAGATGTGTGTTGGTTTGGACTTCCGCTGGATAATTCCGTTGGGGATTCCAGTCGGGTTTTGCCGTGGGACCGACTCTGGGAGCGGTACCAGGATGATCCAAACGTTGGACTTCCGCTGGGTATTCCGCTGGGGATTCCGGTCGGGTTTTGCCGTGGGGCCGACTCTGGGAGCGGTATCAGGATGATTCAAATGTGGGACTTCCGCTGGATAGGGCTCATGAGGAGTTTCAGTTGGGTTTTGCCATGGAGTCGTCTCAACCATGGGAGAGGCACCACGAAGATTCCGGGAGTTATACGATGGGGTCCTTGAACGTAATCCAGCTGCGGATGTTCTTGGATTGTGCCCAGTTGTTGTGATATTGTATGTCGTGCATGTCATACTTTGTTATATGTTGCACATTGAGTGAGCCATGGGGTGGAGTGATCCTCTAGTACCCTTGGTTTACTGAGATATATTTGTATATCTCACCCCGCGTTTGGGGACATCATTTCAGGGTAGGTTGAGCCTGGAGGAGTGGAGCATGAGGTGCATATGGAGGGCACAACATGTTAGAGGATTCTGTTGGATACACCTAGCATAGCGTATCATATTTTGGACTTAGGTCATGGACATGTTGCATTTTGATAATTGCCATGTTTTGTATATTCATGACTATATGAAAGTCTTTCAAAATTGATGTATAATTGTGCCTTTGACTATATGTATATTCTGTTGAGCATGAGATCTGTCCATAGCCACCTATGATCTTTTGAAAGTATGAAAATGTAATGTAAAGGGCTCTAAGCCTAATTTATGAATTGATTAACTGTATGGTTAATAAGAGCATGAAATAGAACCTTGGTGATTGAAACGTAATGAATATTATGCATGTAACTGGACTGTGATGGGTTGTAAGTGCCCCAAGGCGTTGTTGGTCCTTGTGTGTGCCACCCATGTGATTTTATATAACTATATGTGTTTTAGATTGCATTAGTAAGATTGAGGATTGTTGTAAAAACAAAGGCAACTTTGGCCAATTTTCGGAAAATTGGCATGTTTTTAGCAAACTTTGGGAGAACGTATCTCCCTCCATTGTGGTCCAATAGGGTTGGGCCTTACACCATTTTGAAGGTAAAGTTACCCTCTATGTGGTGTCAAAATTTGGGGTTAATCGGAGTTAAAAATGGGGCCGTAGAAGGTCGGGAACTTAGCCCCTGGTGTAGCCCCTGCACAAGTGCAGGAGGCTGAATTGCCCTATTTGGGCATTAAAACGCCCAGTGTGAGCATTTTAGCGCCTAGCACTTAGTGAACTCTCTGTTGTTGGGCACTAAAACGTCCAAGGTGAACGTTTTAGCGCCCGGTTACACTTTGTCGACCAAAATTCTCTGTTGTTCGGCGCTAAAACGCCCAAGTTGGACGTTTTAGCACCCTGCCGCACCTGTGAAGCTCAAATTCTCTGCCGTTGGGTGCTTTAGCGCCCAGTGTGGGCGTTTTAGCGCCCGGTACTACGTTTTAGCGCGCACTGCCTGTTTTCAGCATAAACTTATGTTGAGTAAATTTAGCATAACTTGAGCTACAAAGCTCCAAATTGAGCGCGGTTTGAACCCACTCGTAGCTAACGAAGAAATCTATAACATACTAATAAATGAGAAGCATATGATAGGTTTAATACTGTTGGAGTAAATAAAACGGTTAAGACATTAGCGATAACAATGGATAGAACGAGTTTTAGCCTTGTTGGTTTATGGGAACCACTTGGCAGCCTCTAAACAAAAGAGTGTATGGTATTAGGCTTTGTTATTAATCATTCCGCATAAAGTGTTGGGTTATAATCACAGTTATTTTATTGGAGAAAATGATATTAAAAAGAAAAAAGTTTACCCGTGTTTTATAAATGAACCGCTGTGATTGTAACTGCGCTTAATATCATATTTGGTGATAACACACCGGTTAACAACGGGGAGTTACACAATCCAATTCAAGTATAAATCTTAGCTACTCGTTGAGAAGAATTCAACGAGTGTCGGCGTGTGGCCCTCACTGCGAAAACGATACAAATGGTGGGTATTTTATATATCAGACTGTATCAGTGATGAATAAAAAAGATATGTAAAATTCGAATATTCTTGTTTTTTCCTTCTTCAAAAGTAACATACTAATATTAGTAATAATATTCGAGTAATTATTAAGTGTTGACTAGGTAAAAGAATAAAAGGAAGCTCATACTTATAACTTATTTTCATTTATAACCTCTTACAACCATATCTTTAACTATTGATTTCCGGCAATAATGATTATTATTTTCACAAATTAAAATCATTAATTAATTATTAATTTGCAATAAATGATAACCGTTGATTAGTGAAAATCAACAGTTAAGATATGATTGTAAGTGATTGTAAACAAAAATAGGTTATATCTATAACCTCCCTCAAGGAATAATAATTAAACAATTTTACTTGATTGTGATTTTTTAGCATGTACAAAAATTATTTTGATTGGAGTGCTATTGTGCTTATTGTTTTTTGGCATGCAACCCGCAAATATTCTCATTCAATTTTCTCCCACCATATTATTTTCAGAGTACGACTTTAAAATTAATTTCTAAAGAATTTCAAAAAGTTATTTTTTGATTGCTTGTTTGTTGGAATTTAATCCTCTTGTATTTATAAAAAAAAAAATTTGAACTCTTGAACAAAATAATCTTTTGAGCACTCACTTGTCAAATGAGCGATCATTGAGAGTTTGCTTCTTCTTTTTTTATTCCGATGCACCGAAAAGATCGTGACAATTTTATTTTATTTATAAATTTGACTTTTGAATTTTTATACTCAATCATCGAAATATGATTTCATTTGGTAAATTACAAAAACTTATAAAGTAATTTAATCTAGATATGTTCGTATTTGAAAGCTGTGTTTTTCATGCGCATGTCTTCAATTCTGTAGGTAGAAAATCCGGTGCAATGATGTGACATTGTCTTAAAACATATGGCCTTGCGTGTGTGTATATATACGGGGGAAGGGTTATCCTTATAATCCAAATAGTTTACAAACTCTTACAACTATGTATTAATCGTTGATTTTCGTTAATCAACGATTGTCATTTATTATGAATTAATAATTAATTAATAAATTTGATTTGTGAAAATCTTAACCATTGATTGACGAAAATTAACGGTTAAGATATGATTGTAAGAAGTTGTAAACGAAAATAGGTTGTAAATATAACTTCCCATGTATACGGATATATAAAAGAAGGGTTAAAGATTTCTCATCTATCATGAGAGAATATTTTTTCTCACAGACACAATAATTATGTGAGTTCTATTAAAAAGAGAAAAAGAAAATTAGTGAAACTCACATATTTGTTGTATGTATGTAAAAGAAGAAATTATTCTCATAAAACATGACAAGTATTTAACCCATAAAAGAAAAAACACCTCTGTATCTGGTTTGTTACATAGAATGTTAAAACTTCTAGCTCAATACGTGATGCGCTGCGTACAATTCATGTATATATTTCAAAATCCACTTATACTTAAGGAGACCTAAGATTAGGCATAATATAAACCATTCAAATATCAATATAAAGATATCATTCTAACATGCTATCCATTTAAATTTTTTACATTATTATTCAGTTATATATTATCGTATCATTAAAAAAAAAAAAAATTCTCAAAGTAATTATTTCAAAAAAATCATACTTTTTTTAATCATATAAAAAAGAACGAGTGAAAAATAGTGTAAAATTATATATGATACTTTATCAAAAACCAAATATAATGCTTACGAAAATAATAATAATAATAACTTGTATATGTGCACCCATCATATAAATTAATAAGCAGATAAAAAGAAATTTGTGTTCAAACTCCACAGAGAGCAAAAATAAATATAAGAAATGTTATCAAAAATAAAAAATAAAAAATAAAAAAAATAAATATAAGAAAATTTCTTTTTAATTTATCTCTATGAAATATGCCATGACAAATGTAATGATCGCAACGAATTCACATATGCAGTGTCACATAAAGGCAACCTTCTATGCAACTAAAAAACATGATAGTTACCAAAAAAAATAAAAAAATTAAGTGATCCAGGCCCATTTTTATATTTGGTGGTCCCTCTCACATGAGTGAATTTTTTTTTCCCATTTTTATCTCTCTCATTTTTTTTTCCCATTTTGTCCTCTTATTTTTTGAGAAGGAGCACCCCAAATTTTATGGGCAAGGAGCACTACATTTCTTCTCGATAATTACACCCAAAAATAAAATAAAAAATGATAGAATCCTTCAAGCAACTGCCCCCACTCAGTCAAGAACACAATAGGTGCATGCACAAAGAGAGATGTGAGAAACAAATTATGTTGATGTACTTGCACCTGTACATAGAAATTGAAAGAGACACTACATTAGAAGTCCAAATAAATAATTTTTAAAAAAAATTTGCTGAATATACAAGTATAAAAAAGACCTTAAAAAAGACAAAGAAAAGAAAAAAAGAAACCATCTTCATCTCTTTTCTTTTTCAACAACCATCTTTGTACCCTTAACCAACCAAAGAGAGTCGTATTTCCACTTTCTACACTCCATTCAGAGATGCAGATTCAGAAAGATACTGAGCACCTAAAAACTGTCTTTAATGGCACCGCATGTTCTTTTTTCTACTTTATTAATTTTTTATTTTTAATATTTTTTATTCACTACCTTATTTTTTTTCTCCTTATTTATTACAAAATAAAATTTGATTATTTCTTATTTATTTTTTGATAAAATATAACTTTATTTACTTAATTAATTCCCTGCTTATCTACTTTTTCATATTTATCTATTTAATTGCATATAATTTTTTTTATAAAAATTAAGCAGGTATTAATTGTATCTAAATGTCAAGAAAAAAAAATGCATAGTATTAGTATATTTTATATTCACCAACGTTTCATTTCTCTCTTTTCTAAGTTCATTGTTTTATCTCTTTTTGTCTCGCTCCATCGATCTGTCTTTATTATCTTAAAATAAAATATTAATAATTAAAGAGTTTTAATTTATAACATGTTATATATTTATATCACGACCAGTGTTATATTTACAAATTTTTTGTTTACAAACTCTTATAAATTACATTATGTACTTAGGAGGCGGGGAGTACAAACACTTAAGTGTGTACTGCCCGAAATACATAGTGTAATTTATAAATAAAAAGTTTGTAAATATAACATACCATTTATATAATGCTAAATTATAATTTAAATACATGATAAAATATAGGTTCGCTTTTTCTGCATTGCAGAGAAGTTATTTTCAGTAAATCTAATATGACGTCGTTTAGGGGCGGAAATCATGGTGTTTTTGTAATTTTAATTTATTTCAAGATTATTATAGTTTTTATAATTATAATTATTTAATTTTTCAATCCCAGAACGACGAGTAAATGCAAATAACATTGAATAGAAAAACCAAGACCAATTTGTTAAATTGATAATATACTCATTGTGTGCACCACTTTAAGTACCATGATTTCTACAAACTAACCATTTGTTTCTTCATCGATAGGCTCTGCTTTCCAAATGATATCTTTCAGCCCAGTAGATAGATTCTTGTAGAACTGTAAACATAAATAACCAGGTTCTAATTCAAGCTAATAAACAAGGGAAATTATTTTTGTATGAAAAATACATGTTTGGTAGCCCATTGGAGCTAAGTGAAGTTTATACCAAGTAGGATTCAATACTAAGTTTATACAAGGTTTTTAGAACTTACATTGTGAAATTCCAAAGTATCTCCTCCAGATTTTCGGAGTTCAACCATGTTAAGGAAAGGGGCCACCTCAAAGATCTGAAAAGCAAAATTTTAAAAAAGCACCAGAAAGTAGAAACACCCCTCCCTAGCAAGAGCAATTAACTTAGGGTTTTATGAGAGTTATGTTGTAGGAAAAGTGATTGTGTTATGTTATAGAGATTCGTTTTGCGTGCCATAGTTTTTTTTTTTTTTTTGCTGCGGGCCCCACAAAATATTGTGTGTGTAGGAAAAATTTTGTGATCATGTTAAATGATAGATAATAAACCCATTAACTTAACATGAAAACCCCATATCAACAAAGCAAGCTTTGAAAAACATGTACCTCAGTGGCTACTAATAGATGACCTTTACGCCCAGTCTTTTCTCCTTGAATCTTCAACTGAGATGCATAATAAGAAATATCATCAGAAGTGGAAACTTGACATCAAGGAATTACTGTTAGAAGTTAGCCTTGACAAGTATATTGGCTAGGTTCCCTAGTAACATAGTTATTTTTAATGCTTGTGTACAAATGGATTGATAGAAGAGCATGGAAAGCAAAGAAAAAGTAAACCAGAAAATTGAAAGATGGAAATGTATTGTTAAAAATAGAAACAAAATATGAAGTAACTTGGAGACGAGAATAAGCAATTTTTTTTACCTTACAGTTGTTCTTCTTAACATCAAAACCCAAAGGCACTGCAGCCTGCTCAATTTTTGAAATTATCTCATTCGCTGAACATTTGGATGTGAATCTTGTTTCCCTTTTAACAAGTCCCTAGATGTCAAAAAGTCAACTAATCTTAGCCACAATATTCAAGAACAAATTCAGTTATATCAACTTTGGAGAGATTATAGGGCTCTTTGATTGTGTTCTGGTTTTTTTGTTTTTAAAACTGTTTTGTAAAATAGTTATGAAAACAGTTATTTTCTATTTTTTTTTTCTTTTTGAAAGTTAAAAACCAAAACAAAAAACAAAAACAACTCAGACATGTTCTTTAAATTTGATTTTTTTTAAAAAAATAAAACAGTTATAGTTTTCAAAACATTTTTTACAGAACAGGTCTCAGCAAACGAGTTTTAAGTTTCCTATTCTATTTACATAAGATATCACCACCTATTTACAAGGAATATCAACAGGAAAATGGATACTTAATTTGACAAGTGTTCATAACAAATTAGTTTTTTCATAAGATATCACCACCTATTTACATTTAGTTTTTTCATTCCCTACAATCCATTCCATATCAAATTTTTAGGATGCCAGGCTCTACTAAAACACAAGCATGCCATTCTTTTTTTCTGATAAAGATAAACATACCATCTTCTTCTCAAAAAGATTTCCAAGGTTGAGGCCCTGAGATGTACAGATAAGCTCAAACGCATTCATAGTCATAGGTGCCACTGGCCCCTCTTCTCGCCTCTCCACAATAAGATTTTGTGAATCCTGTGCACCAAAATATAAAACTGAGATCAAGGATAGAATCAGAACAAAAGTTAATCAACATAGAAGCTAAATCAAAGAGTCTTACGGTAGCTTCATTGAAAATAGCATTCACATCATCAAGACTAACATTTGCCTGCGAAAATCTAGGAGGCTCATACCCCTTCTTGAACCATCCATTCTCAATGACCTCAGCAATTGTAATCCGCTGTTTCATGCCATCAAAGAAGGTGATATTAACATGTTTGGTGAGATGAAAGGAAAAAAAAAAGAATATTTGCTAAAAAAAACAGATTGGTAACAGAGTTAAAATAGATTAAACAAAAGTAGTACAAGTCAAGAGCATACTGTAGCAGGATTGGGATCAAGGATTCTCTTCATTAGTTTCTTTGCACTTGTAGAAAACCATTGAGGACAAGTGAACTCAGCCTTGAAAATCTGTAAGTTACAGTAAGTTAAACTAACACTTCTTACAAAAGTCAATAAAATTCCATGAAAATACAAGCATCCCAAAAAATTCCTTTTATCATTAGTGTCCCGAATATAAACGTGTTTTTCTCACCAACAGTAGCATAAAAAACATTTAGTGAGAATCACCTTTTTATACAAAGCCATAAGGTTGCTCTCTTCAAAGGGCAAATAGCCAGCCATTAAAACAAAAAGAATAACACCACATGACCAGAGATCAGCCTTTGCACCATCATAGCCTTTGTTATGGATCACCTAGATGATAAGGGAAGCAGTGATGAAACAAAGAAGAAGAAGAAGAAGAAGTTTATCAGATAAAAGATATGGTTAATAGCAGTATTGGCTTATATACCTCTGGGGCAACATAATTTGGTGTACCACATGTTGTGTGAAGCAGTCCATCTTCCTAATAAAGATAGGATAATCAATTACCAATTAAACAAAAATGTTCTTATATTTTTTGAAAAATTAGTCACCATACTCACTCGAACTTGTTGAGGTAGTGCACTCAATCCAAAATCTGATACTTTAAGCACTCCATCAGCATCCAGCAACAAATTCTCCGGCTGTAATAGATAAAGCACAGTAACATGTTAACTTGTTCTCCTTTTGTTTATTTCCCTTGCTTCTCTCTGTGTGTGTGTGTGTTATGCACAAATTTGGCTGGCTAAGTACATTCCCTCTTGAAAAATATAACCTCTTTTCAAAATTACCCTCTAAAAAAAGGGAAACAATGGAACAACATTAATGAGGTAAGAGATACACCTTTAGGTCTCTATGGCAAACGCCTCTACTGTGACAGTAATCCACAGCACATATAAGCTGCTGAAAATATTTTTTTGCTTCATCTTCTTTCAGTCTTCCGCGGCTTGCCTGGCTCAAGAAAATAGCAATTAAAAAACCAAAAAAAGGTAGGGTTATAGAAAGGCAATGCTAATATAGAGGAATCTGATAACAATAGTAGTGGGACTTAGGAATCAAACAGAAAGGTAAAAATGTCTTACAATTTTATCAAACAGTTCCCCACCAGCCACAAGTTCTAATACAATGTATATCTTTGTCTTGCTAGCCATCACCTACACCAGGAATACAGCTGAAGTCACTTACAATGGAGAGGGTAGTTATAATAGCCTTACAATATAAAACTAAGGGAAATTTGAAGACAAAGAAATAAATCATGCAATGGAAAAAATAAATGGAAGTAATCATTCTTTCTAACCTCATGCATACGTATGACATTCGGGTGTCTAATCAGTTTCATTGTTGATATTTCACGTTTTATCTGCATAATGGTGAACAACAAAAAGCATCAGGTAAGAGTATATAAATAGGGTTTTATAAGAGTTATGTTGTAGGAAAAGTGATTGTGTAATGTTATAGAGATTCATTTTGCGTGCCTTAATTTTTTTATTTTTTTTGGTTTCAAAAGGTGCGGGGCCCCACAAAATGTTGTGTGTGTAGGAAACTTTGTGTGGTCATGTTAAATGACAAATACAAACCCCATATAAATATAGGGAAATAGTTTTCTCATTTTACATGAGAAAATTATCTCATGCTACCGGAGACCTTGCATAGCTTACCCATCAAAATTTTCACTCCATTCTTGGTCAGTTTTTAACTAGGGAATTTTACTTCTGTAGAAATTTGAGTGATAGAGAAACTAATGAATTTCATTCCCTTTTGCCTTTGGTTGATTCTTTAATATATCTATGTCAAATCAGGTAGGAGAGTTTGAACATTGGAAATTCTTTTTTTCAGTTTCTAATTCACTCTACTAAGTACTAAGACAATGAGGGATTAATTACAATTGATTCATTGCAAATTCATAGGTCTCGTACTTTTTCCATTGTCATGTGTGTTATGAGCAGAATTAGCTCAGAAAAAATACACCATTTATTTTGCATTGTATGTCAGCTACTTTACTTTGTAGTAGTTTTCTATGTTGGTGATTTCTTAAGAAGCTCACATTTTATAACATGGAACGCAATTTATATAACCCTTGATTGGTGTATTTGGTTGAAGCACAGTATTGGCTAAGCTATAAAATTGGCTTCTCTAGAGGTGTCTCTTTACCCATAAACGTATAATAAAATTGGGTTCGAATTAGTTATTATTTTCCAATACTCATTGTTTTTTTTGTTTAAAGCATATATTATCCTCTCTAAACTATGAACAAAACTAAGGTGTAACTAATGCACTGAAGTTCAGTGCATCCCTAATTCATTTTTACTAAGATACGTAGATGGATCCTACACAAACTTTTAGGACTCAGGATCCGCCTACATATTTTTTTAAAAATAAACTAGGGATGTACTAAAACTCAATGCATAGCATTGTAGATTTTTCCCTAAACTATAGTTTTAATAAAATTTGTTTCCAGAAAAAAAAAAGTTAAATGAATCCAATAAAAGGTACAAGGTACATCCAAGTAAGACAGATGGACCGAAAGCTCCATAATTCATATTTTTCAGGGAAGCAAAAACCAAGAGAGAAAGTAACAATTTTAGTAATAAAATAAGGGTTTTATAAGAATTATGTTGTAGGAAAAGTGATTCTGTTATGTTATGGAGATTCGTTTTACGTGTCAGAGTTTTTTTTTGCCATGGGTCCACAAAATGTTGTGTGTAGGAAACTTTTTATACTCATGTCAAATGATAGATGATAAACTCAAGTAAAGAGCACTATTCTTCCAAAGTTCCAAGTAAATCGTTGAAAAGGTGGAAACTGTACACACTTCAGAGTTTGATATACACACACTGTTGTAAATTGGACCTTCATTCGTTTTCATCTAGAAGAAAACAACAGCGGACCCCAGAACAGTAATTACATATTCAATTGTTACAATACAAATTTGACTTTTCCGGTAGGAATGGGGAAAAAAAATAAAAAGTAAACCAAACCCGTGCACGCTTTCTCGACTGCCAAATTCAAATCACCGATCCACAATTTCAAATCCAAAAATTAAAAAGCAAAAAAAAACATATTTCGTTTGGTTTAGGTTTTAATATCATTGACTTTAAAAAATAATTTAAATGTTTGGAAATGATATTATTAAAAAAAAAATTATTCACATAAAATAAAATAAAAGTATAAATAAAATATATAATATAATCTTAGAAAAGAGTAAAACAAATAAGAGTAAAATATCAGGAAATTTCACGATGTCTGATTTAATCTCTAACAAATAAAAAGGTTATTCGTGGTTTTTAAGAAATTTAAATTGGACCTATTTAGTTGAAATTGTGTATTAACAAATTCAAAAAAGACCCACATTAGTCTCTCAAAATGATTAAAATGGATATACTCTGAATTTTTTAAGGACCACGAATAACCTTTTTATTTGTTAGGAACTAAAGCGGGCAACGTAAAATTTGTTGAGGACCGAAAATGTTATTTACTCAACAAATAAACACGGATAATATATTTTACCAAAAAAAAAAAACATGGATAATATAGAATTTGAATAAGTTGGTGCAATGGAATTGAGTGAGTGGAGAAGGATTTTGTTTGGATTCTCATCAATGTCATTTCGGGAGGAGATAAAATCTTAATCCTTGATAGGCCTTGAACTAAAGATTAATTTTATAGCTGACTTAAAAAATCGAACGAAAATCTATTTATCGCAAAACGATTATTAGGGTTAGTATAAAAAAATTAAATAATTTAGATTATAAATTCGAATATGGGTATCATATAAAAAAAAACTCCTTCCAACTACTTTGTGTCGGCTAAAAAATGGGTGAACGCACGTGAAATCATATGAAAACAAAATTTAAGGAGAAAAAAAAACTCCACACACTTTTATAAAATTAAGAAAATTATTTCTACTGCACAAGAAAAACTAAACCCCCTACAGAAATCACTGTATCGTTTCGAGTATACCCTTTTTTATATGAAGAATAAAATAAGGCATAGAATGAGAAAGAGAAAGTCACCTGGCCTATCATTTTGTGCTTGAGAACTTTTTCTTTGTCTAGAATTTTGATGGCGACGTTCTCTCCGGTCTCAGTGTTCCGTGCAAACTTCACCTTCGCGAAGTTTCCCTCACCCAAGGTCCGACCCAGTTCATATTTTCCCACTCGGGTCCTGCCGCCGCTGATAGAATGCCCGGACCGTGACGTCATCTTCTTCTTCTTAATTTCTCTTTCTCTCTCTCTGTAAATTCCTTGACTTTCTCTCTCTAGAGCTATCAAGACCTCTTCTTCTTGCATGGCTGCCACACCCGAGATTTTGTCATCCTCATTTTGTTCCTTTCCCTTTCTTTCTCTCTCGAACCTTCTTGCAAAGGAAACAACCTCAAACTTTGTAGCTGAAGAAGAAGAACTGAGTTGGGGAATCTTTGACCGTTGGATCGAATGAGGACCCCATCAATCAACGGTCGGAAAAACGAGTTCTTTTTATTTTCGGGAGAGAGATTCTTATGGAATTGGGGGTTGGTGGAAACAACCTCAAACGAGTTCTTTATATTTTTTGGGTTTTAGCCTCTTTTACTGGTTGAAGACGAAAAAGAGAGGAGAATTTAAGGGCTTGTATTGTATGCGCTGGGATTGATTGATTTTTTTTTTTAGTCCACTTTTTTATCATTATTTTGTTTGACTTCTGTGGAAGACAGATCTCACCTGGGTAGCAAAACGGTCGACTACAACACAAAACCACTCAACTCGTATACAACATGATTTTGTTTGTGGTTTTATAAGAGTTATCTTGTAAAAAAAGTGATTGGATTATGATATAGATATTCGTTCTATGTGCAGGAGTTTTTTTGTTTTAAAATTTGCGGATCCCACAGAATATTATGTGTGTAGGAAAATTCTGGTGGTTATGTTAGATGATAGATGTAAATCCTTTTGTTAATGGGTTAAAAACTCTAACCGAACACGTCGTAGGTCTTAACATAACATGAAAAAAATTAAAAATCCATTTTTTAAAAAAATAGAAAAATACCAAAAAACCAAAAATTGAAATGTAAATTCACGAATTGATGCAACACCATACAAATATAATTTTATAGGGTTTATTATTTATAATTTAACATGATCAAAAAAATTTATTACATTCATAATTTTTTATGGGGCCCGCAGCAAAAAAAAATTTCTGACACGCAAAACGAATCTCTATAACATAATACGAACATTTTTCCTATAAAATAATTCTTATAAAATCCAATTTTATAATGTGAATTATCAAATATATTCTCAATAATTGTTGACATGCGAATGGTACGGATTAACCAAATGACTTGACACGACATTAATTTGTGTCAAAAACTCGAATCCATACATGCGACACAGTATTTTGATATATCGAGTCGGACCTGTTGGTCATGACCTTTTTGCCACTCCTAATCTCATCCTCGGATAATTATGAATTTTTTTTATGAGTTTATAAGAGTTATGTAGTAGTGAAAGTGATTGTATTATGTTATAGAGATTCGTTTTGCATGCCGTAATTTTATTTTTTTTGCTTCAAAAAGTGTGTGCCTCACAAAATGTTATGTGTGTAGGAAACTGTTTTGTGTCATGTTAAATGATGAATGGAAATCCCTTTTTTTATGGGAAAACATTTTCTCGTGTTATATGAGAATTTAACTCTCATGTTAGTGACCCTTCGATTTGTGTGCAAAGCTTTTCTTTTCTTTTTCTTTTTCTAATAAATATGGGACCCAACACTGGTTGAGTCACAACATGAGAATTGAATTCTCATGCAACATGAGAAAATCAAAACTTTTTTTATGTATGAAAAGAAATTAAAGACAAAGCATGACATAAAATAAAAGACTAACCCTTTCTTTTTCGAAGATGAGAAATGTCTGTTATGTCTACCTAGAGAAAAAGTTTCAGCGAGTTAGGAGATTTGTCAAAGATAACAACATCTTGTAATACATAATTATTGAGGGAAAAATTAGCTAAAAAATCAGCACAACAAGGGGCGTTTGGTATAAGAGAAATTTTTTTAATCTAGGAAATAATTATCACTGGAATATATTGAGAAATATATTTTACTGTAATATTACTAAAAAACTGTTTGGTAAGATCAGATTTTTCCGGGAAATTATGAATAAATTTACTGAATGTGTGTTTGATTGGTTGTGATATATTTGTGAGAATGTTATGTTATTTTACTAAAATAACCCTAGTGAAATATTAATTTTTAAGGTCTATAAGAAAAAGACGAACGCATCTGGGTTTGTTTGCTATAAGAAAGAAGACATACGACAACAAAAGAGAA
Source organism: Gastrolobium villosum (assembly GCA_032173675.1). Classification (NCBI taxonomy): domain Eukaryota; kingdom Viridiplantae; phylum Streptophyta; class Magnoliopsida; order Fabales; family Fabaceae; genus Gastrolobium; species Gastrolobium villosum. The sequence continues at coordinate 84,848 of JAVKPL010015449.1, read as the reverse complement.
GCTGGTTGACATCTGTGCTACGATTGGGAAGTTGTGGTTCTAGTTCATGAAAAATGATTTTTATGCCAATGTGGGAAGATCTGAATCAAAATGCAAAAAAGGGAGGTTCTTGTTGTTCCATTATACGAAGCTGTTTAAAAAAACAAACAAAAAAACAAAAAAATTAGGACTTCCACCCTCCACAGATGCTACATGCATGGAGCAAAAAATTCAAGATACCATTAAACCTTGCGACCTGTAGACAGGTAAACCTCCAAGCAACGATGGAGTAGATCTTCTACCAAAAACATGCCAACAACTACACAGAGGGAGCCCTTGTTCCTCTGTTTTCAGACCGATCGTAAGGTTATTTTCGTTAGTATTTTTGCCCTTCTTTTCCACTTCCCCGAGTACCAAAAAATTCCAATTAATCCATGGAACTGTTGACCTCCTGTCCCTACCAAGATTTGCACACAAAAAGCTTTGTCGGGAGATATACTTACTCTGGAAACTTTTTCATTTTTGGATACCAAACGTAAGATTTTGACTTCTCCAAACATGCTTTCCCGGGAAGACTAATATTTTCCGGATACCAAAGACGCCGCCAGTCACATAATCATGTAAAAGATATATAATATCTCTTAAATAAAAATAGTAATTATTCTAAAATATTAATTAAAGGGCTTCTAGATTCTCATACAACATAAAAGGGGAAATCTCCTGTTATATACACATAGTAAAAAAAAAAAAATTAAATGATCAGGAGGGAAAAATAATCTCTCTCAACAGTACATGAATTTTTTTTCCCCCCATAAAACCTGAAAGTTAATATGATGATTTAGTTGATGATATAAAATATGATTATTAACTACACGCTGATGATAATTTTTCTTAGAAACATGGTAATTAAATTTTAAGATCAATGAAGTGTTTGACTTATTTGAGTTTTTTTTTTATAAATTTTTAATTATATTTCCAAATTATATATTATAAATAAATTTTAATTTTGAAATTTTTTAGATTTTACTATTATAATTTCTGAAAACATTATTAAATTTTTTTAAATTAATTAAATTGTTATAATTTTTTAGAATAATTTATAATTAAAAAAAATCTTAAAACACACAAGCAAACGAATCTTAAAACAACGTGAAACTGATTTGGGGTTTTATTATCAATTTATTCTGAAATGAAGAAAATTATTACTTTCTACAAAATAAAATAAAGGAAAAAATATTTCTATAGTTAATGCAGATAAGTTATCTACATTTATTCCCAAAATAATGTTGTTTTGGTATTAAATCTTAAAAAATTATAAATATAAAGACTATTATAACTCTGAAATAAATTAAAATTACAAAAACACCATGATTTCCCGTTCCAAAACGGCGTCGTATTGGGTTTACTGCAGATAAGTCCAGATAACTTATACGCAATAATCGCAAGAAAAAGCGAACACAAAAATAAAACTTAAAACAATATTTTTCTTCTTCTTAAAGAGTTTTATATTTCTCATGTTAAATGAGAATTGAAATCTCATGTTGTAGAGATAAAAAACATGTGGGACCCATGTATTAGAAAAATTAGATATAGGATCCATAATAGCACGAAAATCAAAGGATGCGTAGAAAAATTTGAATTCTCACGTTGAAAAATATAAAACCCCTTCTTAAAACTATGTTATTAGCAAAGCAAGCATGCACTGATTGCAAAGTACGAAGTGAGCATGCTAACAAGGGAAGTGGAGGTAGCTCAGTTAGGTGTAGGTTTTCCATCACTACTCACTAGTGCAGCGTGATAACAGGCGTCTGTCCTATAATGAGACACGCAGATTCCCCACGTGTTTAGAGAGGTCAACAACTGTGGGCAACAATTTGACACATCTTGTTAAAAAATATACCAAAGTATCATCGTTATATATATATATATATAGATATGACGCTTTATTTTGATAAGGAATAGAAGCATATCTCCTCCCCTCCACCTCCACAAATTTTATTTCGAATGACATTCATTGAAGACGAATGCAATCTTATGTGGTCCACAAACAGTGACAATAATGAATTCGATGAAAGTCTATTTTTGAATAGTGACTCATTCGATACGGACGTGGAGAGTGATTTTGATGCCGACGTGAAGAGTGATTTTGATGCTGAATCATTTTCACTTGACGTGCCAACAAATGTGGTGATATGCCCTCACGCGTTGTTGGTGGATATCAACATCAAGTGGAAGGTTACTTTATGGAATGCATCATTTATTGAATCTATTTGAATTATTTGGTTTATGCATCTAATTGATCTATGTAAATGTGTAAGTAATATTAATATTTCATTTTGAGCTAGTAGTGGACATTATACATATATTAATTGAGCTTATACCCAGAGGCTTGGCATCTTGGGGGAGCATAAGGGGAACTGACAATTAGGACAAGAGTTTAAGTCCAAGCGTGATGTGCATATGGAGATAAAACAATATTGTATATATGAAGACATATTGCACATGCACAAGATCAAGAAGGCGTGTGTGTATCAAATGTACGTACTCAGTCTCAACTTGATTCTAATACAAGAGAAGTGAACTCTCAAATTGTTTGTCATCTGGCACGAGCCCCAGATGTTGCTAATCAAGACCACCAGTCTTGCCTATGACTAGTTCACTGTCTATGGGAAGACCTAGCAAATGGTGTATATCCTCCAATGTAATAGTCACATCCCCTTATGGCATATAAACGTCTGCATCTTTGGTTGCCAACACTCCACAAAGGCATGATCATCGCATGATCAATATGAAATATAGTATAAATCATGTTTTAACATATGAAAGTAATGATAAACTAATAATATCAATTAATTATACAAACCTCATGGTTTCAAAGAAGGACCACATGTAGGAAACCAACATGCCTTGGATATTCATGAATGTCATCCAATTTGTGACAATGATCGTGGGATGCAAATAATATAATCATCTGCATCATTCCATACGTAGATGGAAACATGCTTGTCCTGCAATATCAACATAGTGGTCTCAATCGGGTCAAGGTCAATCCAACCTTGTAGGGACTATGTCGGTGACTAGTAAGAAAACCCGCCAGGAGAATGAGGGGAGACCCGCTAGGAGAATGAGGGGAGACCCGAAAGGGGATGCCATGTTCGTAATTCATAATTATTAAAAATTAATCGCAACATCAATTAACAAGTCAAATACATATTAAATTATTTCATACAATATTATAAATTATTTATTTACACTACAATAATATTGCATATAATAATTAATTAATACATTACTATAATTAATTACACTAGACACATAACCTACACAAATGAATTTGCAGACTAATTAATTATTATTTTAATATTAACACTACACATAACCTAATTAATTAAATTAATATGCTATGCTACACAATGTACACAATATGCAACACAATAAAAATTAAGTAGGGAAGGATTATACACTTACTTGGTATAGAGCTTGAGAGAGAATCCTAGAAGGAAGAGTTGTAGACGAGGATGATTTTGTAGTAATAAGAGAATAAGAGAGAAATTGTGAAGGAACGAGTGTATATATAAGTAGGGTTGTGCAAAATAATCGAACCAAACTGAATAGAACCAAACCAAATTGTATTTTTCTGAACTAGTTTTGAGAAATGAACTGGTTTTATAAACCAGTTCAAAAAATTGAGTTGAATCAAAAGATCTGGTTTGAAAAACCGGTTCACAACCAATTTAGAACTGTTTTGCATACCCAAACTGGTTCTAAACCAATTATGAATCATAAGTTATTTTTAAAATATGAACTAATTCCGAACTGTTTCTGAATTGGTTATAAACGGGTTCTGAACCAATTTAAGAAAAATAAAATAAATTTGAATTAAATAAACAATTCGATTCGGTTCAGTTCAAGGAAAAAAAATTTGGATCACCTGGCACACCCTTATATATAATGGTGGGGGACTGACGACCATGATTTTGTCACGTGACAAAACATGGTGAGGTCTATTGTCGGCTCAGCTGGACTTGTACCACTCGACTCATGAACTAGTCCAATTGTGTCTATCACGTGGCAAAACGTGTCTATCACCAAGCATGGACTAGTCCAATTGTGTTTATCACGATTTTTGACTCCTCCGATGCAAAAATATAAATATTTTAACAGTTTACTTTTTTTGATAAATTATTTATCAATCCAACATAAGTGAAATGCGCATGAGGAGTATACATGTTTATGTCGCGCATCACCTTCATACATAATTTGTGAAAAAATTAGCACAATACAAAACAAGTATCTTCATAGTGCACATTCAAATCACGTACGACACATGGCAAGCGTAATTTTGTACAAGACGAATATGGGGTGATGCAGACACTCTCCTGTACATATTTTACTCGCAATAGATTAGTAAATAATTCCTTTTACCAAAAAAAAAAAAAGATTAGTAAATAATTTATATTAAATTGATAATATATTTTGAATTTTGCACGAGAAGGGTTAAAAAGACACGTTTAGTGGGTTATCAAAATAAAATCCACAAACACATGATCCAATATTGCAAAGGCCCAAAACCAAAAAGTTAGATTTACTTGTATCAACGTGGTTGTGCGTTGCGTTGCGTAGTTTGTGTGGCTCTTAAACCCTGCTTGGTGGTGGCGCCAAAAAGGGGTTTTAGGGGAAAATGGGGGAAGAAAAGCAACGCAGCGTGCCGGTTTTGCCATGGATGCGAGACCCCATTGACGTCACTCTCTGTCAAGAACTCCCTCTTGATTGCGTTCCTTGCCTGCACCCCACGTATATTCCATTCAATTTCACTCAATTTTATTCAAATCCATGTCTATTACGTTATTCTTTCTTTAATTTCGTTACTCAATAATTTCCACTTACTTACTAGGTTGAAATTGGCATTGGAGAATATAGGGATCTCTAAGCTATTCCCAGTGCAAGTTGCGGTTTGGCAAGAAACAATTGGGCCTGGTAATTTCGAACGAGACATTTGTGTAAATTCCCCCACCGGAAGCGGCAAAACCTTGGCATATGCACTCCCAATAGTGCAAATGCTATCGAGCCGCGTTGTGAGGTGCCTCCGTGCTTTGGTGGTGGTCCCCACTCGCGATCTCGCCTTGCAGGTTAAACAAGTTTTTGATGGCATTGCATCCCCACTGGGCTTGCGTGTTGGCTTGGCTGTTGGTCAATCTTCCATAGCTGATGAGATTTCTAACCTTGTATATGTTCCTCAATATGAGGCAGGCATGTGCTGTGATCCACGTGATAAACGTGGTTTCCAAAGTAAGGTTGACATATTAGTAGCAACCCCTGGAAGGCTCATGGATCATATTAACACTACTAAAGGCTTCACACTTGAGCATCTTTATTATCTTGTAAGCCCTAGAGTTATATACTATAGCTAGCACTAGTAGTTCACTTGCTTTTATTAGTACTATCTATCTATCTGTATTAATCAAATCACTCTCCATTACACCCCTGTTAGTGAGGATGGAGTGAGGATAACCTTGTACATAGCCTTACTCTTGCATAATTGCAAAAAAGCTATTTCTCCGATTCGAACCTGTGACCTCTCAGTTACAGATGAATAACTTTATCCTTGCTCTAGGCTCGCCCTCATCTATTTATGTTAACTAGTTAATTAATTAATGTCAGGTGGTTGATGAAACAGATCGACTACTTCGGGAGGCCTACCAATCTTGGCTACCTACCGTGCTTGAATTGACCCAATCTGAGGATGATGATATTTATCAACCGGCTGATTCTGGTTTCCCTTATTCTCTTGGTGCATTAAGAACCAGAAGAAGATGGTGGGTTCAATGTTCTTTAACCTCTCTTTTGAAATGTTCATATCTTGAAAAAATAAAAATAAAAGTATGCTTGGCCTGATGGTACGCATGGTTCCAGAATTGTATGATGGGTGGATCAAATGGACAAATGCTGCTTATTGATTACCTGAATTCTGATAACATGTGTTAATGACTATGTTAACTAGAAGAAATATTAAAAGTATATTTAATAAATAGGGATTGCCTTGTCTTTTTGATGTAGAGGAGTACCCACTTCTTAAAGCCCATCCAGTTTTGTGTCTCACTCGTATAACCCTGTGTTGCTGCGTCTTTTTATATTTGTCACATGACAAATATGTTCATATTAAATTTCAATTATTTTATGTATTCATAATTATCACTTATCATGTATTTTCTTCTAATTTTTTTTGTTACATATAATAGCTTCATAGCTAGTCCGTGTGCTATGCAGGCTGAACTCAAACATGTGAGTGACTAAAAGAAAAGAATAAATGAAAACCCTTATTATTTTCTTAGAAGTCAGTGCCACTAAATTCTGTTTTTGGAAAAAAACATGGAGCTTTATTATTCTGCAATATGCAGCTACACTCCATTGATTGCTTATTAATGATACATAACAGCTTCAAATTGTTGGTTGATTTGTTCAAATGATGGAATTTAAAATATCATTTACACCCTAGGAATAGGGCTAGTCTTGGAGCCACGGTAAGGTTGTTTCTTGTGATTGGAAGGTCATTGATTTGAGTGTAGAAAATAGTCTCTTTGCAAATTTTGCAAGAATAAGGCTGCGTACAATCGACCCTTACCCTTGCTCTTGCAAGTTGAAAAGCCTTGTGCACTTGGGTTTACTCTTTTATACCCTACAAAATTATTTGATTCTGGGAACATTAACTATATGGTGTATACACATGCAAACTTTATGGTTATGATATTTATTTATTTATTTGTGTAGTGGAGTTGAGAGGGGCTTCAAGGACAAGCCTTACCCTAGGCTGGCAAAGATGGTTCTATCTGCGACATTAACTCAAGACCCGGGCAGGCTTGTTCGGCTTAGTTTGCATCATCCTTTATTTCTTAGAGCTGGGCAAATGCGTTATCGGCTACCTGAAAATTTGGAATCTTACAAACTGGTATGACATTGCATGGTGTTTGTCTCTTTTAATTTGTAGAAATTATTGTAGCTAAGCTGCTTTCAGTGTCATGCACTTCAATTATAATTTTATGATTGTAGACTAGCATCATACAATGATATGCATTTTTTCTGTTTTATATTTGGACCCTTTTTCCCTCACCACCCAACGGGGGTAAGCATCCTTTTTACTCCTCACTCTCTAGCTCAAGAACTGTTAGAAATATAATATAAGGGAAAAATGTTTATCATTTAAATGACACAACTTATATCCTTTCACTCTCACAAAGAGGTGAGACCCACACTTTTATTTTTTTTGTCAACTCTCTCTCTCCTCCTTTATCTATCTCTTTCTCTCTCTTAAAATGACACAACTTTACATCCTTTAAAATGACACACACTTTACCCATTATATAAAATATAAAATCATTCATATGCTTTCACCTAATGGCAAGAACACACATAGTTGACTCATGGCAGTATTTATGGGACTGCAAAGGCTCTAATGTAGCGAAAGGTAGCTGCCCACAAGATCTTAGGATTCGATGCTTTATTTTATAAAGTATTTTTGTCTTTATATAATTACTTTTTTTATCAATTTTTAACCAAGCTGAAGTCTTTAGTTTTCTCAAAGCAAGATTTAGAATATACCGTGTTTTGAAAATCAGAGTGAACTCTAATGTTTAAACTTGAAACGGGATATGACCTAAGGTTGTGAAATATTGTGGTGGATTCTTAATGATTGCTTGGTGAAACATACTTTATGAGTTGGACTTTTGATGAAGGAGAGATTTGATTTTTTGTTGCAGTTGCCACTTGTTAGGCCATGAATTCTGTATCTAAGGCTTCAGCAATAGGGTTTGTTGGAAAGCTGGTTCTTAGAATTTCATTTGGTGATTGGAAATAGGTTTTATTAAAGTCTGGTTTGAGAGAGCGTTATGATTTAGTAAATCATTGTAAATATATTACTGATTATGGACAAAATAACCTAAGTTGGAAATAATGTTCAAGTCTTACGAATTTTTAGTTGTTAACTAAACACTAACGGTTAATCATAAATCCCTACTTTAATTAAGTCTTTGGGAGAATTGCATTCATATCCCCTGATCAATTGTACAATCCTTTTAAGGAGTGGAAACAAAGAAGCCATGTTCCAGAACATTTGAACATGAGAAACTTCTATGAGGATGTATTATTTTCTATATAATTGTTTCCAACAGAATATTTTCTAGGAAAACATCCTTTGTTGAAATCTATTTTTAAGAAACTACTTTCTTTCAAAATAATTTTAACAAGTTGTTTTCCGCAGAAAACAAACAGACCCTAAAAATCTGTGCTTCCATTTCATGATATGTGCATGCACGTTTCTTTTGGTGGTGTTAGATGATAGTTGTTGGATATGACATGACCAGCTTTGACTAGAAAAACTAAGCTCATTGGATAGGATTGACCTGATATAAATCCTGTTTCTTGAACAGGATAGAGTCAGATTGAATAAATATTATACAGTAATTTACAGTTTATGCCTAATTAAATTATTATCAAACTTGAAAAAAATTGTGAAATGGAAAAGAAAAGGTTTAATCCCTAGTCTTCACAGTTTTGTCTTTCCCAATAACCAGGATAAACGAAGCTACCACTAATCATTTGTACTCAATTTTATTTTTTATTTTTTATTTTTAACTTATTTTCTCATTGAGAGGTCATGTGTTTAAATTTGAGAAACAACCTTTTTGCAAATATGTAAAAGTAAGGTTACGTACAAAGATTGCCCTCACCCCTACCCTCTTTAGTCGGGGTTTAGTGGGGAGTTTTTTTTTTTTTTTTGATGGCACCAGTAGATTAACAGAAGTAAAACTGGAAAATATATTGAAATTGAATTGCAAAGGAGTTCTTACAAACAGTAATCAACACTCCCACAATGAAACACCCAGAATGAAATAATGACAATAACAACTGGAGACAGTTTAATGGAAATTACATATACTGAAACAGGAAAAATACTCAGCTAACAACCATAACAATGGTGACTCTCAATGAGGAAAAGAACCCCACTCCCCATCAAGCTACCCCTTACTTTCCTTGCAAACTTTCTAACTGCCTAACAATACTCTCTCCCCTTGTATATAATCCTTCGTGCCGTTATTCATACCACTGCCAATTGCCTCTTCCCCATTCAACGCATCCCACGTGTCCCTCCTTATAACAACCTCCCGTGCCATGCTATTCTTCTCAATCACCAACTTCCTTTGGTTCACTAAACCACTGTCCACTTCAGGTGCTGCCTTGGATTGATTGGGCTGGTCTGCTGGGTCCACTTCTGGTGCTGTATGATTATTTGCATTAGGCTCAGCTGTTGGCTTGGGCTGATGTGTTGCATTGGGCTGAATCTTCTTTTTCTTCTTGCGTTCATAAACCCATTTAAAGGGTCCAACATTTTTAAACTTATTTCCTCACTCACTATGTCACTCACTATGGATGAAAATAATTGGGTTTAACAGTGGATCTAGACATCTATGTTGATAATAGAAGAACAGCAAAGAGCTTTCGTAGTTGAGTGGCCTTGCAGAGGACGAACTTGAGAGAACTGCTGTTTGTGGCCTGCTTATCTTCGTTTGAGTTGAGTGGATGGTGATTATGAATACCTGAAGAGTATGAAGAGAGCAGTGAAAGCTATTATATCGTCTGTCTGTCTACATTTTGAATGAGTTGGTCAATTAGACTTATTTTATGGTTTTACGTATCGTACAACTTCAATATGTTAATTGGATGGTGATGGTGATGACCCTTTAACACTTTACAGTGCTTCTCTCACCTCCCTCATGCAGTATGCCATCATTTTTCATTTTTGTTCTTTATGCTATTATCTTTATGAACGTAACATCTGGCTCTGTCATCCAAGGGTACCCATGGAGTAGCTGCAGTACAGACTGATAAGGTCATAAGAGCAGTTGGTGGATGAAATAGTCCTATTGTTTGATGTTTGAACACACTGAAATCACCATTAATTTAGCATGCTGTATATATATAACTGGCTAGTTTTGCTTAATTGACTTTACTTTTTCATTAATTCTTTTTTGTCTCTGTATATGCGCTTGTGTAGATCTGTGAAACAAAGGTTAAACCCTTGTATTTGGTTGCCCTTTTGAAATCCCTGGGAGGAGAAAAATGCATAGTTTTTACAAAGTCTGTGGATTCAACACATCGTCTCTGCAAATTGCTGAATTGTTTTCGGGATCTGCAAATTGATATCAAGGAGTATTCTGGTCTTCAACATCAACGTGTAAGAAGGTAAGTTATTATTCTTCCACACTAAACAAACAAACAATATTTTAAACCATGTATGTTGAATGCTCTTGTTTGATGCTGTACATTATACAAAACTTGTTCCAAAAGAAACAATTAATTTAGACAGTTAAGATACGTGGTGTTTTGGATATACTCTGTAGTCTGTAGTTCCTTGAACATAGTTTTTTCAGACTTTTGGGGAAACCTCGGATTATAAGCTTTATAATGATGTAATTTAGTTGTATGATAACTTAAGCATACTTATATCAGTTCTTGGCTTCTAGCCGGATATTGCTAGAGTTTAATGATTGGAGTCAGAGATCAGACGATTTTTTTTCTTGGATTTTAGTAAAAACATACCAAAGTTAGATTTAAGGAATAGGACAATCCAGCACTTGTTGATTTGTAAATAGCAAGCTTAACAAGTGTACCAGGGCAAAACATACCAGTACAATAATATAAAGTTTAGCAAAGTGGAAACAAAGGAAATGATGGAATTATTATTGTAAATGTTGGAATATATGAAAATATCTCATAATATCTTTTTGATTTTATCTTAGAGGAATTTAGAGTATCTTAGATTAACTTTTTGGATTGATTTTCATATTTCTTTATATTTCATGATTTGTTTCATTATTTAATTTGGATTTGGAGTCTGAAATTAGTATAAATAGAGGTTAGTACTTTGTAGTTTGTATCACATTGATAGGGCTCAAATTCATAAGGCCCAATATGGCAAAGTTTATACCAGGAACCGTAACAGGGGTAAAGGGCCCAAGAAGGTTGTTAGTGATGCTGAGTTGTCACTTTGCTTGGGTCATGCTGAGTCACCTGGTTTGTTACAAAAGTTTGTTACGCATGCAGCACTTGGAGGTGATAAAGGGGAGGTGTGAACGAGGGAAAACACACCTGGGAGGTCATTGGGAAATGCTTATGCATATGGGGAGATTGCAGGGTGTCTCGAAGGACCCTGAACCTTCACTTTACCTTATTTCTGTTAATATGCTTTTATTTCTTTCTGCATCATCTGAGCTATAGCAGCACTATAGCATGTAGCCAGATTTGTTTTAACGAATTCTTGTTGAAGTTTACTGGTTTGAGTCCATAATAGAAGAATTATTCAGTTTATTTTTGGTTTTGCTGTTCGGATTCCTATCAATTGGTATCAAAGCTCCATCCGGGAGCTGGGTTATGGTGCGAACTAGAACCATGGAAGGAATGGAGGAACGCGTTCGTCGGACAGAGTTGGGACATGAGGAGCTGATTAAACGAATGGAGGCTAGCGATATAAACCAGGCGGAGATTATCAGGCAACTGAGAGAGTTAGGGGCGGGAATCCAAGAACTCAGGTCAGACGCGTTTAGAGACGGTCAGAACTATGAGGGAGGGACGAGGAATGGTTCTTCTGGTTCGAACGGAGGTCGCGGAGGAATGGGAATTGGTGAGCCAAGGAGCAGACGACTAGAGATCCCTTCGTTTTCTGGTCAAGACGCTTATGCTTGGCTAATGAAAGTGGAAAGGTATTTCCAGGTGAATGAAATCCGGGACGATGAGAAGGTTGCGGCGGTGATGCTCGTCCTGGAGGGGGAGGCTCTCACCTGGTATCAATGGTGGGAGCTCAGTAATGTCAATCGCAATTGGGAATTCTTTAGGCGTGAATTATTGGGACCTTTCCAACCAGAAATAATCGACAACCCCTATGGACCCTTGTACGCGCTGAAGCAAACGGGTTCGGTGGCAGAATTTCGGTCTCAGTTTGAGTTGGTGGTGGGGACGATGAGGTATGCGGATGAAGAGGTGTTGAAGGGTGCCTGGTTAAGGCAAGTATTAGAGAGGAGGTGCTCATGAATCCTGGCCTTCGTTTGGCTTCAACAATGAAATTGGCCCATCGAATTGATCAGAGGAACGTGGCTTGGGCTGAGGAAGGATTGGGCTTCATGGGTCCAAAAAATGTTGTTGGGCCTCTGAAACTTAATATGGGCCCACGAAGCAATACCCATTGGAATTCACCTAATAGTGGGTTAGGGCACGGCATTCAGAAGTCGGCTTCAGATTCTCCAGTGCCTTCCCAAACTCGCACGACGCAGGGCCAACCATCTCAGGGAAGCGTCGTCGGCGGTCGTTCGACAGTGACGACCGAGAACAAATTCCGACGGCTGTCGGATGCTGAGACACAAGAACGAAGGCGAAAGGGGTTGTGCTTCAAGTGTGAGGGAAAGTGGGGGCCGGAACACAAGTGTCCTGCTCGTCATCTTCATCTTCTCATTACCCATGACGTGACGGATGAGGATCCGGAGTTAGGAGAGGAAGCGATGATGGCAAAGGCAGAATCACTAAAGATCGAAGAGGAGGCAGATCTCCAACTATCTCTACATAGCATGATGGGTATCTCGTCTAGTCAATCCATGAAGGTTTGGGGAACGATTGGTGACAAAAGGGTGGAGGTACTTATTGATTGTGGAGCTTCTAGTAATTTCATCAAGTTGGGGCTGATCGATAGTTTGGGGTTGAAGGTCGAGGAGACACCCAAGTACACGGTGGTGATTGGGAACGACCATAAGGTTACTTGTCAGGGGGTGTGCAAAGGAGTTGTCATTGGAATACAGGCTTGTGTCATCACACAAGACCTGTATTTGTTCGATTTAGGGGGTGCCGATGTTGTATTAGGGTTGGATTGGCTTGAAGGATTGGGGGAGATTAAAGCGAATTTTAGGGAGATGACCATTAAGTTTTCAGATGGGGACCAGGAGTCAACTATAAGGGGGGATCCTTCACTTTCCGGAACGATCTCTTCACTAAAATCTATTGCAAAGTCGTTGGAGCATCATGGGCAGGGGTATTATGTGAAGTGGGAGGATTCCAGTCCTGCTCATAAGTTCCAGGACGTATGGAGAGAGTTGGATGAGCTGCTTCAGGAGTTTGATGATATTTTTGCTGAAGCTAAGGGATTCCCACCGAAAAGAAGTCAAGATCACGCAATTGTGTTGCGTCTAGAAGCTCAGGTGCCTAATAACAGGCCTTACAGGTATCCTTTTTCCCAGAAATCTGAAATTGAAAAGCTTGTGGCTGAGTTGTTAAGTGATGGAATGATTAGGCCAAGTGTTAGTCCATATTCAAGTCCGGTTATTCTAGTTAAAAAAAAAGATGGGAGTTGGAGGGTATGTGTGGATTATAGGGCCTTAAATAAGGTCACGATCCCGGATAAGTTTCCTCTTCCAGTAATTGATGAATTATTGGATGAAGTGGGTGGATCCAGGGTATTCAGCAAGTTGGATCTGAAGTCTGGCTTTAACCAGATCAGAATGGTAGAGGAGGATATCCCCAAAACGGCTTTTAGGACCCACGAAGGGCATTACGAATATTTAGTCATGCCCTTTGGCCTTACTAATGCTCCTTCGACTTTTCAAGCACTCATGAATGATGTGTTAAAGCCATTTCTGAGGAAATTCTCCTTGGTCTTTTTTGATGACATCTTAATCTACAGCAAGGGGGCCGATGAGCATGTGGACCACCTGATGAGGGTATTTGAGGTACTACGCACTCATAAATTGTTTGCTAATCGCAAAAAATGTGTTTTTGGACAACGACAGGTGGAGTATCTCGGCCATATCATTACTGCAGAAGGAGTTCAGGCGGATCCTCTAAAAATCAAGGCAATGGTGGATTGGCCAGTCCCTAAAAATGTGAAAGGGTTAAGGGGATTTCTTGGATTAACTGGTTTTTACAGGAAGTTTGTTAAAGATTACGGTAAAATTGCTCGCCCTCTCACGGATTTGTTAAAAAAAGATTCATTCCAATGGAGTGATTCATCACAGGCTGCCTTTGACAGATTAAAACACTTGATGACGATTGTTCCTGTTCTTGCTCTTCCCGATTTCTCTAAGCCATTCGTAGTGGTTACAGATGCGTCGGGTAAAGGAATTGGGGCGGTCTTAATGCAGGAGGGTAGGCCATTGGCTTATATCAGTAGAGGATTTTCCCAGCATGCTATGGGGAAGTCAGTCTATGAAAAGGAACTCATGGCTGTCGTGTTGGCTGTCCAAAAGTGGAGACCGTACCTTTTAGGGAGACATTTTGTTGTTAAAACTGATCAGAAGAGTCTTAAGTATCTTCTGGAACAGAGAGTGCTTGGTGAAGGGCAGCAAAAATGGGTCTCTAAGCTAATGGGTTACGATTTTGAAATTCAATATCAACCAGGAAAGTCAAATGTAGTTGCTGATGCATTATCCCGTAGTGAGGAATTTTGTCTTCTTTCCACGGCTCATTTACCACAGTTGGGAGACATGGACCGAGAAGTACAAGCTGATCCAAGACTTAGGGGTATTATCCAAGACCTCATGGGAGATCCAACATCCCATTCGGGTTTTCATCTCCAAGGAGGCCGACTCTTTTATAAAAACAGGTTGGTTTTAGCCAACTCCTTGCTGAATTTCATGACTCTTGTATTGGAGGACATTCTGGTTTTTCTAGGACTTACAAGAGAATGGTTGGAGTGGTTTTCTGGGAGGGAATGAGGCAAAACGTCCATCGTTATGTGATGGAGTGTGCTATTTGTCAACAAAGTAAAATCCAAAATCTCTCTCCTGCTGGCTTATTACAGCCACTACCCGTACCATCTCAGGTATGGACGGACATTTCCATTGATTTCATTGGGGGTTTGCCAAAAGCTCATGGTTTGGACACTATCCTTGTTGTGGTGGATCGCCTCACCAAATTTGCACATTTCTTACCACTGGCTCACCCTTACACAGCTAAGGAGGTTGCTGTTTTGTTTGTTAAGGAGGTAGTGAGGCTACGTGGATTCCCTCTATCCATTGTGTCGGATAGGGACCGCTTATTCCAAAGTCACTTTTGGTCCTAGATGTTTAAATGTGCAGGTACCAAACTTCATTTTACTACTGCTTATCATCCCCAGTCTAATGGGCAAACGGAGGTGGTAAATCGGAGTCTAGAAACGTATTTACGTTGTTTTTGCGGCCCTAGACCACGAACTTGGCCTACTTGGCTGCATTGGACTGAATATTGGTACAACACAACTTTCAAAACCTCCACTGGGATGACCCCATTTCGGGCATTATATGGAGTGGATCCTCCTAGCCTCTTACGGGTTGGTAATAGTTTCCCCACAGTGGATGCGGTTGCTCAGTTACTTGCTGATAGGGAATCCATCTTGAACGAATTAAAAGAAAATCTGCATAAGGCTCAAGATACTATGAAAACGCAGGCTGATAAAAAAAGGCGCGAGGTTCATTTTGAGGTGGGAAACTCAGTTTACTTACGATTGCAACCATATCGGTTGAAATCCTTAGCTGCAAAAATCAATGAAAAACTCAGCCCCCGCTATTATGGGCCATATGAGGTTATAGCTAAGGTGGGTGCATCGGCTTATAGGTTGGCTCTTCCTCATTCTAGCAAAGTCCACCCAGTATTCCATGTGTCTTTGCTCAAAAAAGCTGCACAACCGGTTGTCAATGCTCAGCCGTTTTCTCCTGGTCTTTCTGAAGAATGGGAATTAATTGTAGAACCCGAAAGGGTGTTGCAATGGCTCCGGGGTCATCAGGGACAACTACAAGTGCTTATTCAGTGGCTTGGTCTTCCTTCTTTTGAGAATTCATGGGAAGACTTTAATGATTTACAGGTTCAATTTCCTGACGTTCACCTTGAGGACAAGGTGCTTTCGTTGGGGGGAAGTATTGATAGGGCTCAAATTCATAAGGCCCAATATGGCAAAGTTTATACCAGGAACCGTAACAGGGGTAAAGGGCCCAAGAAGGTTGTTAGTGATGCTGCGTTGTCACTTTGCTTGGGTCATGCTGAGTCACCTGGTTTGTTACAAAAGTTTGTTACGCATGCAGCACTTGGAGGTGATAAAGGGGAGGTGTGAACGAGGGAAAACACACCTGGGAGGTCATTGGGAAATGCTTATGCATATGGGGAGATTGTAGGGTGTCTCGAAGGACCCTGAACCTTCACTTTACCTTATTTCTGTTAATATGCTTTTATTTCTTTCTGCATCATCTGAGCTATAGCAGCACTATAGCATGTAGCCAGATTTGTTTTAACGAATTCTTGTTGAAGTTTACTGGTTTGAGTCCATAATAGAAGAATTATTCAGTTTATTCTTGTTTTTGCTGTTCGGATTCCTATCACACATCATTACACATCTTTCGTATCAAGTCATATCAATTTCAGACTATTCAATCTTTATTCTCTCTTTTCTTCCTTCTTTTTGGCCTATTTAGAGGTAGGTCCCCTGGCCTATCTAAAAAGACTTGTTACAAAATAGCCCTTTAAATATAGGCTTTCAAGCCAGGTGAGGCTTTGAAAAGACCACGCCAGGCCTTAAAAGGCTTATGTCAGGTAAATATACCAAAACTCAGGCTTTGTATTTGGGAAATAGACCAGACCTGTTTAAGGTAAGGCCTGACCCATTTCCACCCTGCTTTCACATAATAAGTAACAATTTTAGGTCTTGGGATGAGTAGTGTGTATGGGTTAACTTGTTTTGTGTTCAGAATAGCCTATACTTAAAAGCTTATTGAGAAATTTTTTGAAAGAAGATTATTCTTCCAAATTTAATCAAAAAATTCAAAACCAAACCTGCCAGAGTTGGTTCCTTGACAAAAAATGCTACTCTTCTGCAGTAAGACATTGAACGAATTCCGGAAAGGGGAGTTTCAAGTGCTTGTATCTTCTGATGCAATGACTCGTGGAATGGATGTTGAAGGGGTAAGAAATGTCATTAATTATGACATGCCCAAATACATAAAGACTTATGTTCATCGGGCTGGTAGGACTGCAAGAGCTGGCCAGACTGGGCGTTGCTTCACATTGATGTCAACAGATGAGGTATGAAGTCCTCTTGTCTCACTCATGGTCATTGTTTTGTGCTAGATCCATGTTTATGTCTTATGAACCAATGGAAGAAACTATAAATTGAGCTCACAAAGACCCCACTTACAGGCTTAAATTTAATAATTTATTTCATTTTTCCATTAAAATTTTACTTGTTAATTAAACTCAGTTGTTTAGTATAATTAAGTTTAGGAGTGGTTTCTGCTTGGTGTCAAGAACATGGGTTTTTTAAACGGGTGTCCTTACAGATATGTTGAGGAATTGTGTAGCTTTACTTCATTGATATTTTCTTTCTTCTACGTTGTTTGTTTGTTTTTAAAATAAATTTATGGAGGATCTCTTACTGTCTCTTTGCAATCATCTTCTCTTTGTCTTAATGAACTTCTTTTCTTATTAAAAAAAACTAATTTAAACTTTCTGTTTTGGCTTGAGTAGTTGCAATTCTGCAAATGAGTTTTGTCAATCACCAGTAGGATCTGTTCGTGGTCTCTCCCCTTTTACTACTGTTATATAACTATCAATACTAGAGAGTATGAATATACTTATTTTCTTATGTTGTCTCTTCAACATTTGTAACCTGAGTCATTCTTGAACTCTTATCAACTCTTGTTCCATTCCAGGTTCGACGATTTAAAAAATTGATGCGAAAGGCTGAGGCTAGTTCTTTCCTTGAGCATACTCTTCCATCTAGTTTGATTGAAGCACTTCATACTACCTACCAATCAGGTAAATATGTTAATTCCATTTTAAGTCTATCTGCACAAACGCCTTTCTCAACCATCATTGTCCCCGGATAGACTAAACATCAGTTTAATAGGCCACTTATATTACCTGTAGCTTCTAGTGGCTTGCTTAATCTTCATGATCAAATATTGGGAAAAAAATTTACCTAGACTTCGATCAGTGCTATTCCTGTCTTCTGTGGATCCTCACATTTGATGCTTTATCTTCTGATTAAAACAAAGCTGATGTTATTTAAACTAACTAACTGATTTCCCAACTATTAATCAGCATGGAGATCTTTTGAAATCATATTTGATACCTTGGATTGGAAAGACTTCGAATTGAAGTATTCCATTTGTCTGCTTTAGAAATTTTCCAAAAATAAGATACATTTTATTGTGCATGGACTTTGGACGAACTCAACACTTCTTGATGTTCTTTTCCTTTATGCTGTTTTGGAGTTACATTAAATATTTCATTAAGTCCGTGTCATGTTTCATTATTCTTATTGGCAGCACTGGAAAAATTTAAGGCGATAATTTTGGAGACACGAAAGAAACCCAAGGATTAGAGTCTTCTCAATCAAGCAAAGAGAATGAAAAAAATAACAATTCATGGGCATATCTGCTTATTAACAGACACACAAGGGAATAGCTTGTTAGCTTCAGAACATCAACTTAATCCCTGGAAATATTCAACTGACAATGGAAGTTCTACAATGGAAATAACAGACTGAATCACGCTCTTCAGGACATGAATCTTGTAATTCTGGGGACAGAACCCTTGGTGGTGTTTATTTTCTCGTGTTTCTTGAGGTCTTCTTGTACTATCTGATTTTTTCATTGACGCGGCATATGTCTGGGATACAGCAGCAGTTCTATATCAATGACGATGACAAGTTAATCCAGATATATAAGATTTTTTTATTTATTTATTTTAGTTTAGACACAGGTAAATGTAATATCGGGAAATATGTAAATTCATGTGAGATTATCATGAATTGCTGAAAGCCTTGCAATATTTCTATATTCTCAACGTTCCATACTATAAACACGAAACTGAGTAGGTTTATTTGATTAAGATATATTTACTCAATTGTTCTTGTTTATGAGTTGAAATCTATGCTAATTTTATTATTAGAATTAGGACGGAGAGTTTCTGTCATTATGTAAAGTAACTAATTCAGCTCAATAATTTGAGTTATTAAGTGAATATTATATTAATAGTTTTATATTTTTCTAATATTATATTTTGGTTTTTTCGGAAGCAAGGTATATTTTCGTTTTGAACTACTTAAACTGATTAAGCATACTTGGGGATACAACATTTACTAAGAAGTATTGGTTTTCAATTCACTGATTCTCCTTTGTTACTGTAAAAATTTAAGCACCACTTATTTGATTTCTAACCCCATCTTACCCAGCTCGACCGAGCACTACCTGGTTATTGATTCCCATTTTGTGCGATAAAAAGGCTGCCCTTGGCTTTCTGCGTGTTCTTTGTGTGGCCGTCAAACATCAAACCACTGATATCTAGGGGTTTTTTCCTTGGATTTGTATAGAATCAAAATTACTATTACTATGTATGCTGTGTCTAAGTCGGTGTCTGCTTGAATTTATGCTTTATCAATTTCTAGCATAAAAATAAGGGGTGCTATTAATTTCATGTTAAAATAGATAAATTATCTCATGTCATAAAGATAAATATGTGGGTTCCATTATCTGAAAAAAAAGAGAGTACAAAATTATATAATTATCGAATGATCTATATGAGGAAAAACTAATCTAACATGAGAATAGTGTTCCAAAAATAAATTTCTAAAGCGGTAGATGCCCAGGGTTAGCATTTTTTACCTGAGCTAGCACGGCGCGTTTGCAGTCAGTATTTTTCATGATGCAGTTCAGCTCTTTGGTTACATTAGATGTAATGCAATTTGTTAATCATTAAATAAAAACCATTTAGTGCAGAGTGTAGTTATAATTGTTGATGAACACGGCAACCGTTCGTGTAATTAATAAAGTGTACTAAAGAGTAAAAATATCAATTCCACAAGAATTAACATCTTAAGCATTAATTCACTTTCTAAATCTAAGTTGGATGATTCAAAATTTAAGGGATAGTTCTGAAACTTAAATTCTAAAACTAATTCTTTTCAGGTATTTTATTAATTTTTGAAATTCAAAACATAGCAAATCTTAAGCAAATTGAATTCAAGTGCAAAAAACACAGCTAGAGTTTGATTTTTTCCTATTGAATCCTTATTAATTTACCCCTGTTTCCAATTCTATACTTAAATTATTGGTTATTGATCGATTATTCTAATTTAACCAAGATCCTTTAACCACTCTAAGGGAACCCAATTCTTTGTATCCTTTCAAGAGCTTGTTTCCGATAAAAAAGATATGATAAGATAATTTATCTTATCATGTTTTCATCCATTATTTGATGAGCTCAGGAGATAAGATGAACTTATCAGATTGAGCCATTTGCCAAAAGCTTGATAACTTATCAGAAGGGGGCTTGAGTTAGAAACTAATAGGATAGGATAACAATTTTTATTTTTTTTATTTTCCTACTCATCCCTAAAAAATAAAAGCACCCTTATGTAAGCCAAACCTCTTCCCATCCACCATTTTCGATTTCCTTACTTATTAAATCTCAAAATTTCCACCACTTTTAACTCTCACAAACCAAAAAGAGAAAACATATATATTTGCAATCGAATAAGACTGTTAATCCAATGCATATAAAACACAGTATATAATATGTGCTTATCCAGTCCATATCTTTTCCTATCCTTAAATAACTCTCTTATTCTATCTATCCTTATTTTATCATGTTCAAGTCTTACACGTAATTCTATGATACATAACTCTTTTTGTCTATCCCTAAATCGATTATGAATTGTGGTTGATTGTTTATATCAAAGTTATGTATCAACGTCCTTATTATCATACATAATCGCAGATTAATCCCCAAAGTAGTAACCTAACAAAAGCATTAAGAAGAAGAGTAACTAACATAACCATAAAAACAGGGGACATTAATAAAGAAAAACCAATTGAGTTTCATCATTCTCTAACTATAATGAAGTTTAGCTAGACATAACAAGATCAAAAACAACAAAAAGATAAGAACTTTCCCAAGCATCATTAAGAAGCGTGTGATGAGTCTTTATATATCTCCAACCCGATCTTGTCACTGGATCTTTTCTCACACTCTCGACGTAAATTTTGCGTCTAGAGATGCCAAACCTTAGGTGACACCCTCCTATTTATAGAGGAATTCTTAATTTTTGGGCTTTTCCATAATTGGCCAATTCTGCTTAACCCACGTTTAAGGGTGTATGTAAATGTTACGATAGTAACTATGATAAGGAAGAGCAATAAGGAGAATCAAGGAAACTTGAAATTTTCATTCATTGCATGTCTCAGTTTACAGTTTCTTATTATTATTATTATTTTTTTTTGGTACAAACAGTTTCTTATTTTTACTTCTGCTTCATCTATAACCAGCCTTCTACTAACTCTTGTCTCTTACTGTCTTACATGCCAACAACTTTCCTAACTATAATTGGATATTGTTGCAACTTTCTCCTAACATTAATATCATCCTGTCACAGCTCGTAACACTAAACTGCATGCTTAAGCATGGACTTGGCAGGAAGCTTTTTCTAGTTATTGCTTTTTAGTTATAATAGCCCAAGTTTTTCATACTTTTGACTAGATTTAGGCGTTAATTTGCATACTTTTAGCTTCTAAAACATGATAAATTATCCAAGGTTTATTTTTTTGGTAACATGATAAACAACCGATTTATCAATAATGTTGATGGTAAAGGAGTTGCTACCCGCATATTCTTAATGTTCGAGATATATAAAACCATTAATGTGACCTCATCCATTAGCTTAAATTTTCGGGTTAAACAGTTCTTTACATAGTACCAAAGTCTCAGTGTCACGGATTCGATCTTTACCGCCCCTCATTTTCTTATGGAATTTCTTAGCACATGTAGGTGAGTCTGTACATTATTCACCCTTCAAGCCTAGTGGTCTTTCATGTAAGGAGATATGTTAGAAATATATAAAACTATTAATGTAACCTCACCCACTAACTTAAGTTTTTGGGTTAAATGAGTTTTTACACTTGCAAACTTATATATTAGTTGCATGTGAGGCACATAATATGAAAGAGGTTATATATTTGATTGCATGCCAAAACTTATGGCTGTTTTGAGTTTATTGATAGAAAATCATGAACCTGTACAGAAAAATACAAGTGCAGGAAATCCTTATAATCTTTGCTGCTATATATGCAGCAGATAAGTCTCTTTACACCCTCAACTATTCTTGTTCATACAATTACATAAACGAGAAGTGAAGAGGAGAGAGCTAGAGGGGAAAGTAAAAGAACAAAAAGAACTAGCAGCTTTACATGACTCATGGAAACAGATAACAAGGTTGTTATATTTCCTTGTCTCAGTGCTTCAGTGTTTCAAAATTGAGAGGGATCGATGAACTTCCTTCAAGAAGTATTTGTTATTAGCATTTGCAATTGTAGAAGAGCCAGAGGCTGAAGCAGAAGATGATGATGCTGCTGCTGATGATGATAAGGTTTTAGTGGGTGAAATGATAGAATCATTTGGGCTTATTTCCCTCTCATCTTCACTAATTGTATCAAGCATCTTTGATGTTCTATGCCTAATCACATTAACATATTGTGGTGGTGCTACCTCCATGAAGAACCTTGCAATGCGGGAATTTGCCATTTAGATTTGAAGTGATTTTGAGGGTTGAAGAGTGAAGAAGTTGTGTTCAAATTGGTTTGGTTGAGGATGGAAATGAAGCACAAGCCAAGGCTTCAATTTATAAGCCAAGGCTAGCAGTTACTTAATTAGGCTTAAATTGAGTCAAGGGTCTCAATCTTTGAAGGTAAAATCAATTTTTATTTGTTAGTGCCGCCTACAGCTTTTGGTATTAATTGTGATGCAATGTTGCTTTGAGGACTTCTTTTGTAGATAACCTTTAAGGTGGGACTATGTTTGGCATGTGTCAAAACCTGGATGGAAATTTTGAGATCCATAGAGATATGGTTTTTGTTGGGTACGGTGACTTCCAAATTTGCACTTTTTTTTGGTTTGTTTGGGGGATTTTACTTTTAGTGTAGCAGCCTGTTAATGGGCCACGTTTCGGCATATGGAGAAGTGGCTCGGGACTTGGATGGTGATGTTTCACAAGAGTATTTTCTTGCCATAATGCCTTGCCTTTTCAGGGAAATTTGTGTTTCTATTTTCTTTGCACAATTTAAAAGGAATTTTTTTTAATCATACACTTGTTTATTTTTTGTTGGTTGGGTTTTGTTTCCAATCTTCAGTGACCATGACTGATTTTGAGTTGCTCTTAAATTGTTTAAGTGAGTTTAGGTGAACTTTGGGAAACTGCTGCCAAGTGTAGCATTAGAATTAATTGGCGGTGAGGATTGGACATTAGTGATTTGGTTGAACTGACCCTTACTTCACATTTATTTCTAGCAGATAGATCTTCCCATGTAAAAAAAAAATGACATGATTATAAGAAGAATTATAATTATATAAAGATAAATTGATTATAATGTAAAATCTTATTTGTCTCATCTATAATGTTAAGTTTTATTTGATTTAATTAATAAAAGGGCATAATGGTAATTGACTGTTAAGGGAGTTATGGAAAAGAGTAACTGTTGATAGGTGCAGTTACAAAAGAGTAATGAGGAATTTTCTTTAAAAATGGATTTTAGAAAACTGACTATCCATTTAGGTCTGCCTATGAACGTTGTATCCCATCTCTATCAGAAGAAGATATAAGAAGAGAAAAGGGTCAAGATTCTGAGAAAAGACATTCTATCATAAAGATCTTCCGCAATTATGGACAAAGGTATGTTTACGTGAAACTTATAGATTCTAAAGATCATTTTCATGTTCTTGATGTGATTGTTGTTGAACATGAATCACTAGTTAAAGCTTACATATGGTATCAGAGCTTGTGTTTAAGAATTTATGTTTTTCCATATATAATTATGAATGAATTCTTAATTCTTGAAAAGTTAGGTTTTTGAAAGATTCACGATCATCATTGAAAATAAAATAAATGTCGATCGATATATATTATTCGGTTTTAACGATCAACATTTGAATTTTGCGTTCATATTACGATTTTCATATTGATTTGAAATGTATTGTCCAAGTAGTGCACTTTATGAAAACGTGATGATTGAGCAGTGTGCGTTTCCATATTATCTTTTCTCGTTTTCTATTTGATATTCCTACTGGGACATGGCGCGGGATCGCGCGGTAATGGCGCAGGTCCGCTCCATTTTTCTGGATTTTCTACTGGACCACCGCGCGAGATCGCGCGGGAATGGCGCTGACCCGCGCTAATTCTATCGTCTTTGTACTGACAAAGCGTGTCTCTGTCATATGTTTATTTCATTTTATGAATTATTGGAAAATGTGAAAGGACATTGATATATATAAAAGTTGGACAAAGTTTTGGAATTAAATATGATAGATTTGTTAGTCACCAAAGTGGCCAAATCTTGAAGAGTTATTTTAATTTAAAATATTATGATTCTGTTTCAATTACCATGACTGTGATGCTATGAATAGTATGAAATAATTGTTCATGTTGTGGTATATTGAAGTTCATTATTATAGGACAGTTAGGGATCAACCCAAAGGATGATTATTTATTTTATAAAATGAACATGGACGTTGGTATTGTTGGTATACTTCCTTGCATTTGGACATAAAGATGACAAATATTTCTGATAGGGGTATGCATCATTGTCAAATTATGTGAAATTTTTATAGCATCATTATGGTTAATGTTGTATGTTAATGGATCCCCAAAGGTGAACATTAATATGCATTAAAGTTAGTATATTTGAATCGGTGAAGTATGTTAGTATGTGATATGTATGACTCAAAGCATAAATGTTTTAAATGTTATTCCTCGCAGTACCTGTTGCTACACATTCTATGTTCTCAACTGTTGCAGTTTTTAATAGGCTGAACTTCTCTGAATGGAAAGAGCAAATCAATTTTTACCTTGGGGTAATGGATATGGATTTGGTTCTTAGAGAAGAGGAACCTGATGCTGTTACTCCTAAAAGCACTAAGGATGAAAGGAACCATTTTAAGAACTGGGAAAAATCCAACAGATTAAGTCTGATGTACATGAAAATGAGCATTGTAAGCAACATTAAGTTAGCTCTTCCACAAACTGAAAGTGCCAAAGAAATGTTGAAACTTGAGGAAAAACGCTCCCAAACTGCTGATAAGTCTCTTGCTAAGACACTTATGAGTACACTGACCACCATGAAATTTGATGGTTCGCGTACTACTGTCCTTATCATACTACGAGGATTATTGAATCTGGAAATGCAAGGTTCATTGAGAATGATGAAGTTATTGGGAGTGAAATACCACGTAAAGTGGATATTCATGAAGTGAGAATACACGTTCCATTGACTTATAGCTCTAGCAAAGTCGTTGTTTCTCATGTTATTGAACCAATCAATAATAATGAAGGACGAGTTGATGATCCCACTACTCATGATGAAATTATCGTTGATGAACCAAGTGAACCCATAGTAGAAGAATCACAACAAATAACATTAAGAAGATCTCAAAGAGAAAGAAGATCTTCCATTTCTAATGATTATGTGGTATATCTATAAGAGTCTAAATTTGACATGGGTGTCCAGGATGATCCAGTAACGTTTTCAAAAGCCATGAAAGGTGATAATGGTGATAAGTGGTTAGATGTCATGAAAGATGAGTTGAAGTCTATAGAACATAATAAGGTTTGAGATCTTGTTGAGTTACCAGAAGGGTGTAAGAGAGTTGGTTGTAAATGGGTCTTTAAGACCAAAAGTGACTCTCGTGGTAACTTGGAACGTCACAAGGCCAGACTAGTTACAAAAGGATTCACTCAGAAGATGGAATTGACTATAAAGAAACTTTTTCACCAGTTTCAAAGAAGGATTCTCTAAGAATCATTATGACATTGGTGGCTCATTATAATCTAGAGTTACACCAGATGGATGTGAAAAATGCTTTTCTAAATGGGAATTTGGATGAAGATGTGTACATGGACCAACCAATGGGGTTCATAGAAAAGGGTAAAGAGCACATGGCGTGCAAACTTAAGAAATCAATATACGGACTTAAACAAGCTTCACGACAATGGTACCTTAAGTTTAATGATACTGTTGTTTTCTTTGGATTTAAAGAAAACATTGTTGATCGATGTATATATCTGAAGATCAATGAGAGCAAATTTATATTATTGATTCTGTATGTTGATGATATTTTTCTTGCAACTAACGATCTTGGTCTTTTAAATGAGACTAAGAAGTTTCTCTCTAGTAACTTCGAAATGAAAGATATGGGTGAGACAGCTTATGTGATAGGAATAGAATTATTCCGTGATAGATCACAAGGATTGTTAGGTTTGTCTCAGAAAGCATACATTAATAAAGTTTTAGAGAGACTCAGAATGGAAAACTGCTCATCATCTCCAGTTCCAATTCAGAAAGGAGATAAGTTTAGTCTCATGCAATGTCCTAAAAATGAATTGGAACGAAAAGAAATGGAAGCAATTTCGTATGCATCATTAGTTGGGACCTTAATGTATGCTCAGACTTGTACGAGACCAGATATTAGCTTTGCATTTGAAATGTTGGGAAGATACCAAAGTAATTCCGGTATGGATTATTGGAAAGTTGCAAAGAAAGTTCTGAGTTATTTGCAAGGAACGAAAGGTCACATGCTTACTTATAGAAGGTTTAACGACCTTGAAGTGATTGGATACACAGATTCAGATTTTGCAGGATGCGTGGACACAAGAAAGTCTACATATGGTTACCTGTATATTTTAGCTGAAGGAGATATATCATATGGAAAAGTGTGAAGCAGACTGTAATTGCTGCGTCCACTATGAAAGCTGAATTTGTGGCATGCTTTGAAGCCACAGTTCAGGCTAAATGGCTACGGAACTTTATTTCAGGGCTTGGACTGGTCGGCAACATTGAAAAGTAGCTGAAAATTTATTGTGATAACTCCACAACATTCTTCTTTTCTAAAAATGACAAGTATTCCAAAGGTGCTAAACATATGGAATTGAAATACTTTGTCGTTAAAGAAGAGGTTCAGAAACATAGAGTGTCTATAGAGCATATTAGCACTGATCTTATGATAGCTGATCCCTTGACGAAGGGATTACCGCCCAAGACATTTACTGGTCATGTATGTATAATGAGTATTATGTCAGCTAGTGAATGATGATACTTATTGTTATGTATTAAATGTTGACACTCTGAGCTCATTGATGAATATATGTTTATGATATTGTCTTGTTTTCAATTTATGTATGCATGCAAGTATATGTGATGATATTGAAAATATTTATGGTCCGTAATGAAGACATTATTATTGGACATAATGTGTACTTCCTATTAAAGTATCATGTTAGGAAGAAGAGTCAATATAGTGGTACATGGAAGGGACTATGCCGACTTGATAGCATAGAACCGCCATGACTCATATTGATTTTGTTTCTAATAATGAATTTATGATGAGGTCAATGTATGGAACCTTTGACCTAGTAAATGCGCATTATAATGAATGTTGATTAAACCATGAAGGGACATCTCATGACATGAGCCAAGTGGGAGAATGTAAAACCTTATTTGTCTCATGTATAATGTTAAGTGTTATTTGATTTAATTAATAAAAGGGTATAATGGTAATTGACTGTTAAGGGAGTTATGGAAAAGAGTAACTGTTGATAGGTGCAGTTACAAAAGAGTAATGAGGAGTTTTCTTTAAAAATGAGTTTTAGAAAACCGACTATCCATCTGGGTCTGCCTATGAACGTTGTATCCTATCTCTATCAAAAGAAGATACAAAAAGAGAAAAGGGTTAAGACTCTGAGAAAAGGCATTCTACCGTAAAGATCTTCCGCAATTATGGACAAATGTGTGTTTATGTGAAACTCATAAATTCTAAAGATTCTTTTCATGTTCTTGATGTGATTGTTGTTGAACATGAATCACTGGTTAAAGCTTACATATAATAGAAAAAGAGAAAATATATATTAAAATAGATAGTTATAAAATTATAATCATTAATTTATCTTAATATGATTATGATCTTTCTACATGAAGATATCATTTTTCTTTTGCACGGGTCCATTTCCTCCAAAGTTGATTGATTACCAATGATTTTTTATTTATTCTTTTTTTTTTTTGGGAAAGTGAACGAGTTACTCTTTGACTAAAGAAGAACATGTCATATTTAATACCATTTTCATTTCGAATTACTAACTATTACTTTTATTTTATGTATAATTCATTAAAATATTCTTAAAAGAGTTAGCTATGGCTGATTACTATTACTTTTTCTTATACAAGATTACTATTACTTTTTTTTATACAAGATTACTATTACTTTTTTTTTTGGTGAAACGATTACTATTACTTTTAGGCTAAAATACAAAATACCCCCTTGAACTTTGGTCATATTTTAAATTACTACCTTAAACTTTCAATTGTTTCAATTAATGTACTTTGTTACATTAACAAATTAACATATTTGTTAAAATTTGACTTACAATATTAATCTTAACTCCCAAGTTTTATTCTCTTTCCTTATTTGCATTCCATGCTCTTTTGTAGAGTTTTTCTCCCTCTCTTCTACAATCAAAGTTTTCATTATGATCCAATATCCCGCTCTCAATCAAGTTTTGCTTTATTGACTCATAATCATAAACGTTAATGGTATTCATATTCTCCACCATATCTAATTGCCCCTTTTTTTAATCATATTTGCATGCTTGGCTACCATTTATTTTCTTTGTGTAATGCAAAAATGTTGCACCATAACACAATCATGATTGCCAGTGCCCAAAAGAGGCTTGTGGCATTCCTACTTGGCCTAATGCTCTCTGTCACTTGAACCTCTGCATCTATGTTTGACAACGTTAGCTGCACAAGCAACAAGACTTAATTGAAGGGGTGCATTGATGTTATAATCTCGAATCCAGCAGTGGATCTGATGAGAAACTCTTCTAGATTATTCTATATGATTATTTTAATTATCTAAATTACTTGACATCCTTTATTGTATGGTTTTCTCTTCCATTGCCTTCTTGTTGGAGGGAGAGGAGGAGCACCCCTTGATTGAGAGCGGGATATTGGATCATAATGAAAATTCAGCAATTGTCATTCCCTGAGATTTTGTTCCCGCTGAAGGGGTACTTCCTTGAGAATCTGTCCAATTGTTAAAAATAAAATAATAAAATAAACATTGTTAGACAAAATTTTAATAGAAATGTTAATTTGTTATCATCATAAACTATAAGAGGTTAATTGAAATAATTAAAAGTATAAGTGGTAATTTGAAATATGACCAAAGTTTAAGATGGTAAGTTGTATTTTAGCCTTACTTTTATTAGTGAATGAGTTACCAATGATGGATTTTATTTTTTTATTTAAAAGAGATATTAAATATTCTTAATTTAAAATAAATATAAATATACTTAACAAAACTTTATTAATATTTTATTTCATGTTACTTATTAAAAAAATCGAGCAACAAAAAAAAATTTAAAAAAATTCTTAAATATTTTTAAGTGAGAGATAAAATAATTATTTTCTGTAAAACAAGTAATATTTTAAAACAAATAGAGAAATCCTTTTGCATGGATTCCCTTTGATTGTAATAATTCATCTAATTTTTGTATTCTTTCGCTCTTTCTCTTCGATTGTTGCAAGCATCAACATACGATTGTTTTATTTAATTAAAGTATTACATTATTTGTAATGACTAAGTGATGTTCATATAAATAGAAGATTTTATAAACTCAATATCTTAAAGTTTTGAGTTGATATATATAACTTAAGTCCATTAGTGATAGTTCTCAACCATAGACTCCACTTGGTCCTCCCGACAAAGTTCAAAAATCAATTATAGGAGTTAACTTTTATTAAAATTTAAACAAAATAATTTAATACAATAATATTTTTTTAAAAACAATACACTAAGTTTAACTCAAGTCTTATTAAGTTTTTTTTTTGTCTTCTCAAAACCTGTTTATTTTTAAAATAAAAATTGGCTAAATTCTATATTTTAACCCATAATCTCTTTCAAATTTCATTTTTTAAACCTCCTATGTAATGGGATTACGATCATAAAATTTAATATTATTTTTATTGGGGGTATGGGTACTTTTGTAAGGACCCAATAAATCACATGCATACGTGATGGTGATGTTCTAACGGATGTGTGAGGATAATGCAACATCTAAATCACCATCATAACTACCGTCCATAGCTACCTTTCCATTTTTATTCCAGTAGCGTGTCATCCGGGGCATACCCAGTGACTCAAATCACCATCACAACATTCATGGTGGTGGATGCACATTAGCCTTTATTTTTTTATTTTTTTTGATGAATCACATATATTTTTTATGGGAGGCAATTTTATTCAGAGCAGGTCCAGAATTAAGTCTTTAAAATATTTGGGAGGATCAAACACATGTTCTCATCCCCAACTGCTTAGATATCTCATGCCTTTAAAACTTTCTAAGCTAATAATAATCCTCAACACAAAATTATCCTCAATACAAAATTATTCATTTTTATATTTAATTGGTTTATATTTAACCACATTAAATTATATTGCAAGATGTTAGAAAGAATATCTTTAGAATATCTTTATTATTTATAAAGATCTATTTCCTTATTTCATTAGGATTTATGTTAGATATAGGCTAAGCCCATCAGTATTTCTTTATATATTGTACTCTCTTGAATCAATTCAATATACAGATTTATTTCAATGTTCATCTCGTCTCTTGTTATTGCACAAGATGTAACTTAACAACTTCATATCAGTTCTACTAAAATTTATACATCTACCATTTTTTCAAACTTGGAAGCACTTTTAGTATTAATCTAATGTGTTGAATATAAATTTTTTAATTTTATAGTTTCTTTCTTCCATTAGCTTCTCATATAACACGGGAACGGAAATGGTAGCAATATATGCGACAAATAGCAACTTTATCTTCAGTATAAGGATGCAGAATAGCCCAACATGTTAATTTGTCTTCCATCTTCAAGGTGTCTCGGTAGAGAGTTTGATTGTTACGTGAACACGGTGTCTTAATTGGCGGCCGGCGTTACTTTCGATTTCAATAATTTTTAGAAATTAATTTGGTTAGAATATGTAGTTTTGTTGTTATTCTTAATTTATTTTTGTTTGTTATACTTGGTAGGACTTATCCATATGCATGTTGACGAAGAAAAGACGCGAGCCTCATGTCATATAATGTTCGGAGATGCTAAACACGCTAAAAATTTAAAATTGGCAACACATTAATATTCTTGTTCGGATTCGGAAAAAAAAAAAATGCAGCCAGCACTTGTTTCTATGACATGTTAATTTGGTATGAAATGTTTGCTACGAATTGCATTGGAAAGGTTTACAAAGGAGAATATGGGACAAAAGTAGTTAAAAGCACACTCCTTAATTTACGTTATAATTAGTATATAACCGAGGAAGATCAGAGTGCAACTCATTCTTAACAAATTTCGTAAAGAAATTTTGGTGACAATTTGAGCATTTTCCTTGCTCAAATATAGAGTGTAAGAATCCTCTCCAAAAGAAAAAAAAATATGAAACTTAAGTCTTTGGGAGAGTTATTTATGATATGGTATTAGAGTTTTTATAGTGAAGGGCCGGCTTGCCTCAGCGGTAAGCTTGCTTGCCGTGGTGTGTCAGGTCGTGGGTTCGAATTAGTTTCTCTGCAAAAAACAAGAGAAAGACTGCCTAGAGTATTCCCTTCCCCAGACACTCACGAAGTGAGTATTTTAAACTGGGTCGGCCCTTTTTTATTATAGTTTTTATAGTCAAGTAATTGAGAGTTCGTTATTTGCCATGCACCTCATTCTTTTATTAAACAAGAAAATGGGGTATGATCTTTTTCTTTAAAGTGAGAAGATAAATCTCTTTCAAAAACTTCATCTAATTTCCATCATACAAAGAGTCTCACATGCCTAAATCTTATACAAGTCTTTTAGGTAGCCTTTAATGAAAATAAGAGTTGCAAATATATGCACTACGAGATTCTAGTTTTTGTCTAGCAACATCATTACCACCATTAATCTACAATGCCAAAAGGTCACGTTTATATATTAAAGTGATATTAACATGACCGACAATGCAACATGCATCTTATACCAAAGAGTATAACTTCAGACATCAAACAATAAGCACCATCTTCATTGCTAGCTAGCACTTGACCCTCATGATGACGCCCAAGAAACATCACACATGCATGCCGTATGAGGGAAGGTATAAAAGAGAGAGAAAGACTTGACAAGTTGAAGAAAAATTCGTATATTCTTATAGAGCCTTTTTAATTAGGGCTAACCTATTCTCATAGAGGGCCACATTTATAGAAGCAATCGTTGCAATCAGTCAGGAGTGGAAAAATGTAGCCCCCCGTCAAATATTGACTAACGAGTAAAAGAAACGGAACCAACGGAATAATGCCAAACTTTGCATTTATTTAATCATAAAGCAAGTCATGCCATTTAGCCACTTTTTCTCTTCAAGAAGTCTCCAACACCTTTCCCACTATGCATGAGACAGACTTCTCATCCTGCTCAAGTCATATATGTATTCTAGCTCCAACTTGGGCCATATACTATGAAAAAAGCATATACATAAGTGTAAGTAATTACATCCACCTTCTCAGTGGTGGTGTCATGTTGGTGCTAGCAGGTGCCTTGGTACTGGCTTATTTATCCACGTTCATTTAGCTACAGTTGAAACGTAGCAAATCCTGTTTCAGTTTTTTTGAAAACTAGCCATATTTTGATCGTAGTCATAAAACCGTAGCTATTTGGGCACTAGCTGAATTTTTTGACATTGACTAACATGTCATGCTGCTCCGCCACTGCACCTTCTCCTTCTTGAAGTTATTGACATTTTCAAATAACTGGATCGAACACAAATACGTATGTGATCACAAAATAATGAAGAGAGAAGGGAAAAAATGAAAACACAAAATCAATATAGACTACACTTTCAATTTTAACCATCTATTCTATTTATGTGTCTCATTTATTAAATATGTAAGTTGTTTAATGTAAGCACATCAAATGTCAATATTTAATATAAGACTTCTTATTCTTACATATGTGTAAGAATAATATGCCCCCCCTCTCTCTCTTTCTTTCTCTCTCTCTTTCTATATATATGTATATGAAAAAATATTTACCATTTTAAATTATACAAGTTTGTGTTATTTTAAGTTAAACTATTATTTTTTGATGCATATTAGTTTGGCAAAAGTATTTCTGCATTTGTGGCAAAAATACTTTGTTTGTTACATACACAAAACTATAAGGATACAATGTCAGATCCCGATAAAAAAAATTAAAAAATAAAATTGGTGGGTCCCTTTTTATGTCTACGAGGCATCCACTACTTTTCTGCCGTTGCCTGCAGAAAAGTAATGCCCTATTAATTTAATGATATTTTATCTTCTCTCTTTTACAATATTTTTATTTTCTCTTTTATCCTAATTTTATGGAGGAGAGAATATAAAAAAATCACTAAACAAACATCAAAACACATAATAGATTTATTTAGAATGACACAAATTTATGTTCTTTAAAATAACAAATATTTTTTTAACACACACATATATATATATATATATATATATATATATATATATATATATATTGGGCCGTTTATTTTATAACCTTAATCTTAATCGATATACTCACTTATAATATCTAATCACTCATATGTAATTAAAAATTACCTTTTTATTTGCAAATAAATCAAGCAAAGTTTATTATTCATATATAATATAAGCTCATCCTTCTCACTATATATATAAAAAAATTATCATGATAAATTTTTGCTGTATGGTTTTACTCTTTTGGGTGGGATTAATATTGAGAAGTAAATTGATGCTACATATATAATAGGTGTCACTTCCCCGTGGAGTAAATTGAGGTGTAAATGGCATTATCGAAATTAAATGAACAAGAAGGGTCACATTGATTCATGCACAGCATGCCATGGATTATTTAAACTCACATATTTTCGGGGACTATCATTCTAAAAAATCAGAGTGCACAAAACATGGCTCATATAATTGTTGTTTCTCACATAAGCTCCTCAGCAATTACCAACACAACTCTATGTCCATCAAACACTGAAACTTCACCACCACTAACCCCATTTTGTGCAGTTTCCCCGCGTTACTTGGTCCCTGTTTACAAGATGCAAATCCAAATAACATTGGAAACAATCTATGAAGAAGATGAAGATGAAGATGAGGATGAAGAAATGGAGAAAAGTTCTGAGACATCTGCGTCTTCTTCAGTTTCACCAACAACAATCTTCCAAATGCATGCAGCTACATGTTCATTTGAAATTTTAGGACCTTTAGTGTTGTTTGGTCATGACTACCGATGTGCATAGACCATATATATGTAGTTACTCCATATGTTATTTAGTCCATGAGTCTTAATATTAGAGCTTAGATGGGTTGTGTCGAACTTTTAAGTGTGACTTCAAAGGTCTGTGAAATGTTTAAACTTATTATTATTATTATTTGTTTCTTTTGTTCGTAGCTTGCAATTCAAACGTTCTTCGTCCACCTTTTAACACCGTATGGCAAGTGTTTTGATCAGCCAGATGATAGTTTCAAATGGCTATTAGCCAAGGCCTACAACACGTAACACCTAAGGACACTTGTCCCTTGTTATGCGTATCCCCCTTATATATTTCATGCACGTGTGACCTTTTCATGTGCAACCTCACACTATTGTGGGACTTACGGGAAAAATTTTAATATGCTCCAGGACCACTGAATCTTTTGGTGCTCCCTCTCACAACATTAATTTTCTCTTTCCTTTTTTACTCCCATTATTTTCCCACTTTTTCCATTTTGCCCTCCTATTTACACTAAGGGACCACCTAAAAATGGTGGTCCCGGTTTACTTTAAATAACCTCAACTTACAAGGTTTAAAATGGTTATGATATTGTACCTCCCACGTTTGTGTCATCTACTCAAGTGGAAATATCGTTAGTACTACCAGAATTATTCAAGTGCATCATTTACTCAATTTAAAAAATATAATATTTTTTTATTATTTTACTCTTTTTTATATGATTATTTTTCTCAAAACCGTCACCATTTTCTACTTTTAATAAAGGAGTACATACTGTGCTCCTACTTTGTCAAATTGACCTTTTATCAGCCATAACCGAGTCCTATACACCTCCTCCTTAATTCTCAATTCACCTCAGGCTAGCATGGTGACTTCTCGGAGACTTGTTTTGTACCATTACCTCTTTGATTATTGTGATTGAGATACTTTATCCATTTCGAGACACGTACACTCAATCATTTCTACTTTTTGACGAGTCCAGTAATTCTATATATTACTAAAAAAAAGTAAATAAAGAATTTCTATAAATTTTATAAGACATATTAATATGTAATTTGATGATCGACCTATTCAATTTTGCATCAATTCTTTTTAACCGTTGTTATGAGAACATGTACTTACTTCTTAACACGTGAATACACTAAAGGATAGA
Source organism: Gastrolobium villosum (assembly GCA_032173675.1). Lineage (NCBI taxonomy): Eukaryota > Viridiplantae > Streptophyta > Magnoliopsida > Fabales > Fabaceae > Gastrolobium > Gastrolobium villosum. Next base: position 49,381 of record JAVKPL010015449.1, on the reverse strand, counting down.
TACGATGCTTCTCAGTTTCAACTAGTTTGTCTCCTCAGATGCTAAATTTATTATTACCATATTCATAATATATGTCTGGAGCTGATTGATGATAAGAACTATCAAAATAAATCTGGGTTGTTTGGATTGGGTTAAAAAAAAGGATTTTTTATGTATTATTTGTTTAAAAAACTTTTTTGAAAAGTCGGAACTTTATGTTAATATCTAAAACAAGTATTTTTGAGTAAAAAAAATAGTATTTTGATTTTTTTTTTAAAAAACCAAAAATCTTGGCCTCGTAAAAAGAATCTATTTGATTTTTCTTCTTCTTATTTTTTACTTTTTTCACAAGCTGCATCCAAACGTATATATGAAATAAAAAGTATTTTTATTTAATAAAATAACTTCTTGTATTAGTCTAAATGGGAAAAAGGATCCCACCCTTTTTTCTCTCTGTAGAAAAATTTGTATTTCTCATGTAACATGAGAAATTACAAGCCCATATTAAATTCATCCAAACAAGCCCTGATGTAGGAGAAAAATTAGGTGAATATAGACTATCAAAAAAAAAAAGATGAATATAGAACATTACAAACTGAATCAACTTTTGCTTGGCTGATGCAGAAAATGAGTTGCTAAGAAAGCAAATCTTATCTAAGACGTAGTCATGGATTGATGTGTGATTGAGGGAAACATGACAGACAAAATCAATCTACCGCTAAAAGCTAAAAGGTAAAAGAGAAAATTTAAATGGTGGGATCCATAAAAAGGGAGAAAAAGTGTCATATTGTCTTTTTCCTTAGTAAACGTGTTATGTTTAATTTAGTGTTTAAGTTGATTAAAATTAAGTTATTTACGTAAGAATTAAGAAATTTATAAAAAAAACATAATAACTTAATTTTAAGTAATTGATATATTTAAAATTTATACATAATCTTATACATGTTTATATATTATATGAGTAGTGTTCATTTTGTTAAACCAGGTGTGGAGTGAATTGCTAAAAAAAAAAGCTCGTTTTATCTGATTGAAACACAATTTAATAATAAATAATGTTACTTATATATACTCAAAGACAAATTATTTTATACTTATATAATATTTCTTATTCAATTATAATTATTTCTTTTTTTATAATTTCATATTTTAATTCTACTACCTAGCATATATGTTAAGTGATATACCTAGTATAGTGACCCAAAATTGACTTAAGTGACAATATAAGACCTTGTAATGACTTAAGTGCCAAAAAAGTAAGGATTCAAATTTTAGAGATAATTTTTTGGGATTAGAGTTAAATAATTGTCACGCAACTTGACTTGAGATTAATTTTATAGTTATACAAACTTTTTTTTTATGAGAATATCTACGGAGCATGACTTGCACAAAAAGAATAATTAGGATCATCGTATTTTAAATAAAAAACAAAAAATAATAATAAAAAATTTTGGTGAGGGAAAAATAATATACTTAATAAAGAAGTGGATCAAATATTAATTTTTTAACAAGCTAGGAACCTGTTTCGAATGGGGAGGCTAAGGCCCAAGAGCAGCATACCATGGAGTATAGCGGCTCTATTACCGCGAAAAATATAGTATATTATGGGAGTAGGTAGATCGAATCTATAGAAATAATATATTACACCGTATATATTGGAGAGAAAAAAAAAATTATATTTCACATTATATATTATTAATAGTATATAATATAAGGAAAAAATATTTATCCTTTTAAATGACATAACTTATATCATTTCACTCTAATTAAGATGTGAGACTCACATCGTTATTTTTTTGGCAACTCACTCCTTCTTTATCTATCTCTTTCTCTCTCTTAAAATGACACAATTTTACATTCTTTACAATGACACACATTCATCCATAATATAAATACACCGTTGCA
>JAVKPL010015449.1:0-45000 GCA_032173675.1 Gastrolobium villosum | reverse complement strand
AGAAAATAATAATAAGTGAAAATTAAAAAAAACTTCTAGTTACCTATTATTTTATAATAATAGATAATTTAATGTTCTTACTTATTAAAGTATTAATAATCTTATGATTAATTTATCTTTTGTAGGTTGCTTGCGTTTTGTATTTTTAAAATAACTTTAAGAATATCTACATAAAAATCAGATTTTTCAATTAATAATACGTCACATGACAAATTTTTTATCAAAGATTATCACGTCAAGAATTGTTTTACATTTCGATATTTAATAAAATAATCCAAATATATAAGCTTTTAATTAGAACCATATGCTTAAAAATGAATATAAAAAATATGCATGTAAAGTATACACCAACACAATAACAATATTTTTTCAAAGGAATACGTAGAAGTAGGCTAACCATTTGAAAAAATAGACATTCTTTCTTATAATATATTACCCCAACCAACATTGCAACTCACAAAACTATTAAAAATGTACCCTTAAATATTATCAATTCTAGAAGGTTTTCCAAGTCGTTGTGTGCACGTAATTTTTGCTATTTTAGCGCAGCTTCTAGAATGGGAAAAAGGCTTAGCTGTGAAATCTTTCCCATTCCAAGCAAAGACCTTTTCAAGCACGAATGAGTTGTCACTAATTCCCACCAATAATTCTTATAGCATGGCCAACCAAATAATCATCTCCATCTCTTTCTTTATGTTACTGCTCCAATGTATATATATAGTTACATTTCCCATTCTCCTTAAGCCATCTCTTCTTTCAGCCAACCCCAACCATTTTTATAATCTTTTTTTGGTAAGGGTTGAGTTTCTTTGATCATAAGAGGGTCAAGGAAATATAAGGGTTTCGGTTTATTTCTCAAAATAATAATAATATTGCTGAATATATAGAAGATGGTGAAGGAAGTGATGAGAGGTATCCAAAACTGTGGAGAAGTTGCACCAGCTCTCCTCATAACTCCTCAGAAACGTTCTCATAGTTTTCCAAGGTTGGAACCCATCATTGAAGAAGGTTCTGATGAGAGCTTCCAAATTATGTCAAAGAGGATGTTGTTCCTTGTTCCTGCATTCATTTCTTTTGTCTCGTACTTCTTGTTGTATAGATCTATTAGTGCCTGAATGCTTTGATGAAATGTTAAGTGCTTTGCACACCGGGAGGATGTGTAATTATCTTATATTAGATTAATTCGTATTCAATGTCAACTTTCTAAGCACCAACATATATAAATAACTAATGATTCGTCTATTTTTGTTTTAAGCAATGACAAAGGAATGATATTTCTGGAGATTAATTAAACTTTTATACGTGAATCCCAATGCTCAATTGGATTGCTGTGTCGAAGAATTTAGTAGATGTAAATTAGGGGATTTGATTGATTGAAATCATGTGTCAAATATATCCCATAAAGAGGACAACAAACTATTTGATATCTTTGATTGGAAAAAAATTTATACCATCCCGGCCCATTTTATTTTTTCGTGATCCCACTCACAATTAACACTTTGATTTTATTATTCTATCTCTACTTTTTCTTTTGTCTTCCATTTTTGTCCTTTGCATGTGAGAGGGAGCATTTGTCAATTATATAGAACCGGTCCATAGAATAACTCCTCCTTTGATTGTGGGCAAAATAATTTATTCCAATTATTATATCAGTAATTATTTATAATATTGAAGAGAACCTCTCTCATCGATTATCACTGAGAGGGGGAGAAACATGTAGACAGAAACCTATTTGAACCACGTCTTTTTTTATTATTTTTATAACACTATATATGAATCCTTCGTACGCATAAGTCTACCTTGTTAAGTCCCAAGAAGTTTCCAACTTCTTGTTGCAAAATTACTTTTGTTTCTGCTTGCGTATAAATACATTAGGAAAAGAATTTATGCCTTTCAATAATAAGTGCAGTCAAAAAGAAATTTACAATTAAATGGATTAAATATTGAGATACTGGAAACATGGTCGGTTCCGGAGAAACAAAAGGACGCGTCTTTGAAATTTGAAGATGGATAGTACTATAGTAGGATATATTAATTAATAGATTTAAAAGAAACTTGTTTTATATATTAAAAAATTATTTCTGCAACCGGAGCAGAAATAATTTGTCTGCCACAAATTTTTTTTTTGGATTACATCTGTGTATCCCCACAGTCGATAGTCATGAGATTAATCTCTCGTAACGCACAAAGCGATAAAGAGCTGGCCATGGTCTGCCACAGTTTACCGGGATATGATGTTGGATTTTGATAAAAAAAAATTAAAAAAATACAGCAAATATTTGCTTTATATTGCTGCTGCAGTATATATATATATATATATATATATATATATATATATATATATATATATATATATAAAATTAAAATTTGACGAGGATCATATTAAAATGAAATCAAAATTTTATTTTTATGTTTATTTTACAGTAATGAACTAGCTAGGTATTTATGTAAATTTTATTTTACCAGAATTTGATATAAAACTTATACATATTTAATGTCGAAGCAATAATTCATTGGCTAAATAGAAGAAAAAAAAAACTGAAAACAAGGACCCCGAGAAAATACAAATTTTTTAATTTTATTAACAAAATAAACCCAAATAACAATAGGGTTCTCCAAAACTTAAACAGACAAAAAAAAACTAAATGAAAATAAAATCAAATAGAATAAAAAAGAATCACGCGTAATTAAAGGAGATAACGTACAACCAACGTACACTCAAACATAATCAAAGAGATAACAAAAAGGTAAATAACTAACAATAATTATAAAGCCTTGAATTATGAAAAGCCCAAAACTATTGATGTCCATTGCAAAGCGACAAGTCTTGCTCAGAATCCCATTTCGAGTTGCCTATCCAAATTTGAGCCTAATCCAAGTTGGTCAGCTCGGGTGCATCATCCTCCCCCGGTAGGAAAAAATTCACCCTCAAATCTGCTTCATCTTCAATGATATCAACTTCTTCAAGTGGTAATCCAGGTGACAACTCTTCTGGTACAATTTAATAAAATTCCCTAATTAAAGGTAGAACTTGTGAATTATGCAATTCTTTGATATACTTGGTATGTTCATCTACATTTGAACTAAACTGTTTCGGGACTAGAAATGATACAAGTTCTAATGAAGTAAATGGACAAAACTCATAGACTATCCCAAAAGAACTATTGCCTGTAGTTTGGCTCAGTGATCGCATCTGTGATCAGTTATATAAAAATTTTATCTGAGGTAACATCAAGTCTGATTGCCCCTGACGATCTCCAATTAAATTTCTACCAAAAGCTAAATCATTATCTCTATGGAGCACGGGGTTACTATGTCCGTTGTGCCTAAGTTTATAATTTTGCTTGCAAAAAACTTCTTAAATGAAGGATCGTTCCCAATGGGATCTTTGGATATAACTCCGGCTTTGTCAGAGACATTAGAATTTCTAGTAATTGACTTTACACTAAAATAACTATAAAGGATTTCTTCTGCCTCTGGATTCTCATCGTCTTGCTCTTTATCGAATTCATCATAGATAGAGACCTCATCATAGAGTGGATACTCATAGATTTGCTCTTTTTAGGATTCATAATAGACAGGGTTCTCAACATAGATTGGAGCTTCAATAAGCATCACAATATGTTGATTTGGACAATCTGTAGTGAAATGTCCAATCCCCTAACCCTCAAAACACCTCTATGTCGCAACACCTATCTTTTCTGCTTCATTGCTGGTTGATCTTTCTTTGCTTGCTAGTTTAGGATTAGAAAGAGTCTTCACTGCATAAGTGTTAGTTACTGATCCCAATAACTCCTTGCTATTACCCAAGTGTGGTGGCTCAGTTGGTAGCATAGGGACTGAGTGGTGCGAGAGGACCTCGGTTCGAATCCCACCAACACCATCTGGGGAGGGGCATAAGTACCGTAATCCTTGGACTCACACCCGAACTCTGGATTAGTCCCATATGCGGCTCTAAGAGTCGAACTTGTGGGGATACCGGGGGGTTCTGATTCGCCTAAAAGAGGTAATTAGGATCAGTTTCCAAAAAAAAAAATTACTCCTTGCTATTAGAAAATCTAGGTTGAAATTTTTAAGTACCTCCCTTTCTTTTACACTGTCACTGTACCATCAAAGCAGTCGACGTACATACTCGTATGATCAATACTGTTGTAGGTATATGATATATGAAATCTCAATTCGCAATCCTCTTAGGTAAGAGAAATCAACTGCTTGTCCTCCTATGCGATATCATTGTGCATCTGGATATGGTTAAATTTAGCAGTATATTATTCAACTAACAAGTCTCGCTGCTTGAGATTGTGGTATTCAATAAATGCCTTCTGTCTGTAGCAAATAGGTAAGAGTTCATGTTGTAACAGTCTCTTCATCTTATTCCAACTCTTCATCTTCTACTTTATTTCTCTGATTCATTACTTCTTAATGTGTTCCCTTCAAATTGAGGCATGCTTCCTCAGTTTGATAGCAACTAATTTGACCTTCTGGTCTTTTGTCAAGTCTTTTATGTCAAAGACCCTTTCGACGGTTGGTAACCAATTGATAAACTCATATGGATGAGTTGCACTATCAAATTCTGGGATCTCAATCTTCACCCCAATATTAGCATAAAATGATTGATCGCCAGGTTGACTTCATCCTTGTCGCTCCTGGTTCCAGAACGGGATTTCACACCTTTTCTCCACATGAGATGATTTTTCAGACTTCCTTTCTTCGTCTGACTCGTCCAACTGTGTTAGGGTAAGCAGTTGTTTGAGCTCCTGAATTCGTCTATCTTGTTCTGCCATTGTTGTTGCCTTTGCAGCTATAATTGTAATGTCTCGCGAATTGATGTGTGGTTGTTCATCGTTGCTGTTAAGAGTGTTACCATGGCCGCCTCGACCTCGCCGTCCACAACCTTGACCTCTATCGCCATTGTTTTGTTCAGCCATTTATGTGACAACCAAAGCTTTGATTACCAAATAATGTCAAAGTAGTGGCCTATTGGCTAAACAAAAAGGAAAATTGAAAATAGGGACTGTGAGAAAATATTATTTCTCTTTTCTGAATTTTATTAACAAAAAACAACCCAAATAGCAAAGGGGTTTATCCAAGCCTTAAATAGGAAAAATAAAACAAAATAAAAACAAAATAAAATCAAATATAATAAAAAAGAAATCATACGCAATCAAAGGAGATAACACACACTCAAACATAATCAAAGAAATAACAATAAGGTAAACAACTAACCATTATTATAAGGAAAAAGTGTGTATTAAAGGATACACACTTATATCCTTTTAAGAGAGATAAATGAACAAACTTGGGGAATAGAGAGTGGAGGGAGAAATTTGTAATTTAAAATTAAAAAAAACACACTACATTTATCTAAAAGGACCATCCTTTTAAATGACAAATAATAAACCCTTATTATAAAGCCCTAAATTATGGAAAACCCAAAACTGTCGTTGCCCATGGCAAAACAACGAGTCTTGCTCAAAAGCCTATTTTGAGTTACCTATCCAAATTTAAGCTCAATCCAAGCTGGTTAGCTCGGATGCATCGATATTAATTTCTAGTTTACAAGAATGAAATAGAATTTTATTTTAGTGTAAAGTCTCTTTTGGGTCCCTAACAAAAAAATACGGTCCTCACTTTCGTTCCTTACAAAAAAAAGTCAACTTTTGATCCCTCTAAAATTTCAGTTCTTTGAAAATGCGGTCCCTTAGAAATTAAATGAAGATCCAATTTAGTCCCTATAAAATAACTAATATAATTTATTTTTTTTGTAAAGGACGAAAGTGAGAACCTTGTTTTTCGTTACGGACTCAAAAATGATTTTACTCTTTATCTTATTTTATCTTTACTTTACGAATGAACTAGAAAAGTAGAAATCTCATGTAAATGTTAAGGATTAAAAATATATTTTAACCAAAATTAAAGATATTGATCTTTAATATAAAAATGTAACGTTGTGACAAATAAAATTTATTTATTTAACAACTAATTAGAAAAATGTTTGTGCGGGAGCATGTGCACCACAAGTAACTATACGTTAATGTGCAACTTATCATGCAAGCTATTATCAATTCAATATTTTTAAATAATCATACACAAACCATATTAATAAATTATCACAAAAGTTTTATACTTTAATTAAAGTTGAATATAGTAATGACTTAGATAGTTAACGTGATGAAAGTGGTATAGAAAGTATCTTTACTTGGTATTGAAGGTTCAGTACATTATTTATTAAAAATAAAAAAATAAACAATGGAACTGATCACTATTTTATCCATCCCTCTCACATAAATTTTACCTTTTTCTATTTTAGTAAAACATACTTATTCTTGTAATACGGAAGATATAGTTTTGTAGTATATAATTAGGAGATATAACATGTGTGAACACATTTTCAATATTACACAATAACTATTCCCTTGCCAAATAAATAAATAAATATATATATATATATATATATATATATATATATATATATATATATATGAAATTAATCATAAAAATAAAGTAGTATACAATTATTTTTTATCATATTTAATAATAATGTACCCGTATTCAAAACTTTCATAGCCTGTGAATATTTTCAAGATATAGTGTGTATGTGTGCGCTTACCAAAAAAAGAAAAAAAGAGTCTGTGTGCCATATATTTATGATATATGATTAGTATGAAAAAAATTTATATATTATTATTTGATATAATGTGTTAGACTTTTTAGGCAGTAACCGTGAAAGTTAAATTCTTTAAAGATTAAAAATATATTATAGGTAAATTATACTAATCTTTTATGCAATGTTATTAAACTCGACCCGGTTTATTTAATAACAATATTTAGAGAATTCAGGTCTATTAATCAATGCTCTAATTAATTTCAACTTGTATATTTCAATTATACGAGCCAAAGTATTTCAATAAATATTATTATTTTCATGTATTGGGCTTACTGAAGGTGTAAAGTTGAATGATAACAATGGAAACAATACTAGCCGAGATTCTTTTGAGAAAATAATCTTCTATAAAAGGAGATTATTTTCTCAAAAAAAAACATTGCTCACTATATAAATTTTTGCTTTGGAGGAAGTTCACCTTACAAGCTTTTTTGATTAGGAACAACTTATGACACATTAAAAAGAAAGGATTTTTAATTATATCTACATTAATTATTGTTACATATAACATAAGCCAAATTCTTTCATATTCCTCAGAACACCAAATCAATACAATCCTCTATATAAGAAAATGTATATGAACCCAGTGAGTAGCAAAGGGAAAGAAACAACACCATTGTACAATAACTTAGACCTTTGTGGCTCCTCTTCCATAATAGGCTCTAATTTGCAAGAATTTGAGGATCTTCGGCTCCTAGAATGAGATATTAAGAGGGCTGGTGCAACTTCACCGAAATTGTGGATGGATCCAACCTTTCTCACCATTTTAAATTAAACTCAAGAAAATTCTTTGTTCCTCGGTAGAATATATAAGATTCTATTAAATATTGATTCAAGACCGAAGGCAAATTATTGAATAGAACAGGGAAGGTAACGTGAGTTATATATATATTGAGGGTGCAAAGGTAATGTGATTTCGATCCCGGAAAAGCAGGACAAAACATGGGAAATCCAACGATATTAGATGGGAAGACTAAATTTTCAATGATGGAAAATAACTAAACTTGAGAATCTAGTTCGATTATGTTTTCCACAACAACTAGATATTAGGTGGGTTTTTTTTTTTTAACCTATTTGGGAGGAATTTATAACAATAGATTCATTTTTGTACTTTTGGTCAAAGCATTCCGTTATATGTGATTGATGATTTTGCCTCTCTTTTAAAATTAATTTATCATCTTGTTCCTTTTTTTTAAATGGGATAGGATATTGTGTCACACAAATAATGTTACGCATAATGTTACGACCACATCTTAACCGTTGATTTCCGTTAATCAACGGTTATCATTTTTCAAATCAAACTCATTAATTAATTATTAATTCGCAATAAATGATAACCGTTGATTGGCGGAAATCAACGGTTAAGATGTGGTCGAAACATTGTGCGTAACATTATTTGTTTGTCGCAATATCACATTATTTGTTTGTCACAATATCCTATCCCTTTTCAAATTTATACCAATGCGTCCCTCTTTTTAAATTATATATTAATATGTCCTGTTTGATCAAAGTTTAAGCAAACCCTTGTCCTTGAAAATCATTTACTTGAGTAAATAATTGGTAGAGTGGTGGTAGTACCATCTGTTTATTTTTCCTATATGGTTTTTGCTGAAAACTTGAATAAGTAACTAAATCGAAAACCATTTTTTATCGTAGGTTCAGATTAGTTCATTGGGTCATCTGGTGAATTCGAACCTGAAATTAGTCTTTTGCATTACAAAGGAAAACTCTCTTTTTTTTTTGGTAGTTAAAAACTCATATGTTTATAAGCTTGCTTAAATATGTTTTTTTCCCTTCCTAAATATAAATATTTTAAAATTTTACGTATGAATTCTTTAAAGAAAAGTATATTAAAGCCTCTATTAATTTTTTTTTATTTGCCCTAAGCATTTTAGGTAAATCTCGTAAATGTTGATGAAGAGATTTAACTAAAAAATGATAGATTAAGACAAAAAAAATCCCTATAATTAAACGAATTAAAAAAAAAAGTCATTGCCCGAGTCTCTATCACATTCACTCTATATATAAAATAGGGTTTATCATCTATAATTTAACATGATCAGAAAAAATTTCCTATCCTTAAAACATTTTGTGGGGCCCGCAGCAAAAAAAAAAACTCCGGCACGCAAAACGAATCTCTATAACATAACACAAACACTTTTCCTACAACATAACTCTTATAAAACCCTATAAAATATCTCCCGACCTTCCCATTTGACCGTTTTCCACTGCTCACGTTCACTCTATCACATTATCACTGCTTGTGTGAAGCATCAGCAGCACTTTGAATGGTGAATGGTGAATGAGAGGGGAAAGAGCAGCTAAGTGAAAGCAGCCATTGAAACTAATAGCGCAAGAGAAGAAATGGGTAGGAGTAGTCTTTGATCATTTTTCAATATCTCCTTCATCTATCATCTGATTGAGCCAAAATCTTTCTGCACATTCCTGACTCATCTTACTTTATATCCAATGTTGGCTTTTCTGGTTGGAGGTCTGCATCATCACCAGAAAATTCCCAGCCGAAGTGGTTCATGTGTAGGATTCTGCAGCAGGCAGCGATCTTGGGAGAAAGTTTTCTCTTAAATGCACCGTTGGATCAAACTCAAACTTTGACAAAAGTTAGAGCAAATCTGATACTAGAATTTCACTATTCAGATTGTTGATTGGAGCTTTCAAGAAGGATTCGTGCAACTGCAAATAGAGGATGTTAGTATTCCTACTTTGTTTCAGGTAGTGAGGTTTAAAGGGGAATATCCCTTTGGTTAGTGTATTTCTCTCTTATAGTTATTTAATCTAACCGTTGGGATTTGGGAGTTGATAGTTTTTGGCACAACTTGTTAAAGTTGTTTGTTGGTGTTCTTGCTAATTGTAATTCATGTTGGAGCCCTTAATATCTCAATTTGTTGATAGTGAAAATTTTAGGTGGACTTTGAAACTAGTACCGTAGTTTTTATTCATCATATTGAGGAAGTTTTTCAACTTAAACAATTGTTTTATGTTATATTGTGCTTTGTTCTTTGTATAATTGTTATTGAAATACTTATTTTGTTTGTGATAAACCATTCTTACCAGGTCCTGGAATGAAAAATTGGTGTTGATTTCAAAACAACTTGGTTATTATCGGCCGTTGACAATGGATAGCAACGGCCAAAGTCACCGCTGACCCTCCCTATCAACCATAGCTTTTGAATGTTATAAGCTGGTCACCTTCCATTACTAAACAATTAGGTACCGCACTCATTAACTCATCTCTAAAGCAAGCAAAGCAAAAGTATATATATTCTTAACTTTTTATTGGATTAAGATTAGGATGTAATTTAAGTTAAATAAAAAATGAATACACTCTTATTAGATGTCTTTAAATACAAATTCACTTTAAATTGGTCCTTTTTCATTCTTAATTGATCCCTTCAGCTAGTTAAGCCACCCGGCAATATGAAGTTAGAATCTGGGCAGTACCTTACTATAAATACACTTAGCCATACTACCTTGAAACCTGAGGCTGAGACACAGGCAGGATCAAATAATTTTTCAATTAGGGTTTAATAATATTCAAATCAAACAATGACTTAAGAAAAAAAAATCCGAAGGTTCACTCTTGAAATTTTGCTTCTAAAAGTTCATTAAAAAAAAAGTCAATATCGACTGCAAAAAATCCAATATTTAAACAGATTTAACTATGGATCTTAACTGCCAGATCCACGAGTACAAGATCCCAAAAGCACAGTATATGGAGATCAACATAAGTGGCGCAAATGCAAGCTTATCACCTAAAAGCAGAGGGTGTAAAAATTGGCCCCATATCTCTACAACTACAAGGCCTACCAGATAAATCCTCTCAGTCCAGCCAATAACAAAACCTCCTTTCTTCACAGCTGCACTTGAACTACCTTCAGATCCAAGTTGATCGTCTTGTTTCTTTGTATGACCAGTTGGCGCTCTTCTTGTTTCAGCCCCATCATAAAATTGTGCTGAAAAGCTTGACCACATCAAAATGGAGTGCAAAAGCAGCAACAGAACTTTGATAGGATACTCTCGTGCCTCAAATAGTAGCGGAAAAAGTGAATAGCAGGATACTGCACACACAACGTAATCTGTGTGAATTCAAAGAAACAAAAATGGGAAAAGAATAGCACTGATGTCAAAATGATGTGACTGGCAACTTCAGCTTCTTTGGCATAAAAAACATTCCCACTCACTAAAAGCAAATATTTGATAGCAAACATAGCTAAGTTAAAGGAGGATCTGAAAAGTATAATTATTTCTTGGTTTGCTCTTATCTTTTATTCCGCTTGATTAATGTTGTGCAAGATGGAAAGAGTTGCTTGCGTTATATTTTGTTCTTAGCTGTAGTTGGGTTATGAAAATTATAAATCTCAGAGTTATGAAGAACATACAGAAACGGGGCAGAGGATTACCAACCTATGAAGGGTATAACAAGATTTATGTGACAATTACAGAAGCAGTCGTGGTTTAAATTGTGTCAAAGGTTTGAAATCCCGCACTGTTTCTAAACGTTTTGTGGATTGTAGATGATATACACAAAAGCAAGATTCCCAGGAAAAGATAAAGTTATCTAGAATTTTTGCATGGCTTATTCTGTTGCGAGAAATCCATATACACTTGACAACTATATTAAAAGTTGGTTTAAGCTTCAGCTTCATTGTATTTACTGATTAGCTATTTTACTGGTTAGTTAGTTAGTTAGTTATTTTTACTGATTAGTTAGTTAGTTAGAAAGTTAGTTTTGCCTTTTGTTTTCTGTTTCGTTTTTTGTTCATTCAGTTACAGGTGTATATAATAGTTAGTTTGAGTTGTAATCATTCATTCAAGTTTTCTGATTAATGGAGATCATTTTCTCTCTTCTCTTCCTTCTAGATTCACTGATATTTCATATGGTATCAGAGCTCTGAAGGGAGCTCTGGTATTGCAATCCTTCGTTTTCTTTTCTTCTTTCTTGAAAATCTTCGATGGCAAACCAGCAAGCTTCCCTTCCGGATTATCTGGTGAATCCTTCAAATCCTCTGTATCTTCATACTAGTGAAAGTCCTTCTCTCATTCTAGTAACTCCTCTTCTCAATGGAAAGAACTACCACACTTGGCTTCGTGCTATGAAAATGGCACTACGCTCGAAGAACAAACTCAGTTTGGTTGATGGAACTTTTACAGTTCCAGAAGCCGGAAATTCTACATTTCAAGCTTGGGACCGTTGTAATACAATGGTTCTTTCATGGATAAAACATTCGATTGAACCATCTATTGGCAGATCAATTCTCTGGATTGAAAAGGCATGCGAAGTCTGGAAAGATCTTCAAGAACGTTTTGCTCAGTCGGATATTTTCAGAATTGCTGACCTACACGAAGAAATCCATCGTCTTCATCAAGGAGATTCTTCTGTAAGTGATTTCTTTACTCAGTTGAAAATACTTTGGGACGAATTGGAGACTTTGAAACCGTTGCCGACTTGTACTTGTGGAGCATCTGATAAGATCAAGAAAAGTAAAGAACAAGATCAGGTGTTGATCTTTCTGAAAGGTCTTAATGACCAGTTTTCTCACGTTCGGTCTCAGATCATGATGATTGAGCCTTTGCCAAACATGAATAAATCCTTTTCTTTGATCACACAGCAAGAACGACAAATGAATATTGAAATTCCACACGAATCTTCCTTAATATCAAAGGCATATGTAGCAGAACAACAAAATTCTAGAAGAGCTCGTGGAGGATATTATGGCAGAGGAAGAAATGGTCGAGGGAGAGGACTCAGACTTTGCACTCATTGTGGACGCACAAATCATACGGTGGAAACTTGTTATGCAAAACATGGTTATCCACCGGGCTTCAACAATAAACCAAGAACTGCATCTGCTAATGCAGTTACTCATGATGCATTTGAAGACACTAATGAAACTAAAGATTCTACAGTGTCTATCACACAAGAGGAGTACCAAAACTTTCTTGATTTGATGAGTCAATCTAAAGTTGACACTTCGACTGAAGCCAATCATTCTGCACATTTTGCCCAAGCAAAACGTGATGTAGGTGCAGCTTTCAATGTCACCTCATCTGGTAAGAATTCTCAATGGATATTAGATACAGGAGCTACAGACAATATTTGCTCAATAGGTTCATTATTTTCTTCAGTTAAGAAAATTGAACCAGTTTCTATTATGCTGCCAAACAATCATAAAGTTGTTGCTCATTATTCAGGCACAGTGAACTTGACCAATTCTTTACAACTTGTTGATACTTTATATGTTCCTGAGTTTCATGTGAATCTGATCTCAGTTACTCAGCTTCTTTCATCAGCTTCCTGTGAACTTATCTTTCGTGGTTCTATTTGTTTAATTAAACAGATAACCTCGGGCCAAGTGATTTGTTTTGCTAAGTTGATTAATGGTCTCTTTGTGTTGATGCTTGATGGACAACCAGTATGTGAAGAAATGGAAACTCAGAACAAGTGTGCACAGACAACTGTTCAGCATAATTCTCCAAGCAACATCACAATTGATGCCTCCAATTTGTGGCATTTTCGATTAGGACACATTTCTCATTCTGTTATGAATAATATGTGTAAAGCATTTCCTTACATGACTTGTAATAAATCTGAGCTTCCTTGTGATATCTGTCATTTGGCCAAGCAACGCAGACTTCCTTTTAACAATAGTGTTACTGCTACCAAGAAGTGTTTCGAATTGGTCCATGCTGATATATGGGGTCCTTTTTCAGTTGCTTCTATAAATGGTGACAGATACTTCTTAACAATTGTAGATGAATTCTCAAAATTTACTTGGGTAATTTTGATGAATAATAAGGGAGAAACAAGGATGCATATACAGAATTTTGTTTCTATGGTACAAAATCAATTCACTACTACTGTCAAAATTATACGTAGTGATCAAGGTGTTGAATTCAATATGCCATCCTTTTATTCTAGCAAAGGAATTGAGCATCAAACATCTTGTGCATACACTCCAGAACAGAATGGTGTGGTGGAGAGGAAACACCAACACATTCTTAATGTAGCTCGAGCTCTCTTCTTCCAAGCATATCTTCCTCTTAAATTCTGGTCCTTTTGTATCATGCATGCTGTGCACCTAATCAACAGAACCAACACTCCTCTTTTGCTGGGAAAGACTCCTTTTGAGATACTCCATGGTGTACCTCCCACATTCTTTCATGTAAAAGTCTTTGGTTGTCTTTGCTATGCTAGCACTGTCTCCATTGCTCGCACCAAATTTTCTCCTCGTGCACGCAAGTGTATTTTTCTGGGATTTAAGAGAGGAATCAAAGGGTATGTTCTTCTTGACTTAAATTCTCATCAAATTTTTACTACACGCAATGTAATTTTTTATGAGACATGCTTCCCCTTTTCATCCAATACCACAAGTACAACAACTCCTTCTGTTCAAGATATTGTACAACCTATAGCCTCTACATCTCCTTTTGATGATTTACCAACTCCTTCTGTCCTAAACACTATTCCACCTATTCATATTTCCAATGACCTTTTACCAACATCACCCATTTATCAACCTCAACTTGCTATAAATCAAAATCCTATAAACCAAACACTACCTACCCCACCTATTAACAATATTATAGAATCCAATTCTACACCTCCTCGTCGTTCTGCTAGGCAACGACAAAAACCTTCTTACCTCAATGATTTTCAATGTCATATGACTTCAACCACTCCTTATCCACTATCCTCAGTTATTTCTTATACCTCCTGTCCACAGTCGCATTCCTCTCAATGTTTTACCCTTAACTCTTTCAAAGAACTTCAATCCTACCTTGAGGCCTCTCAACATACCTGCTGGCAAAGAGCTATGTTATCTGAAATTGAAGCTCTTGAACATAATAATACTTGGACCATGACAGCTCTTCCTCCTGATAAAACTCCCATTGGTTGTAAATGGGTTTTCAAAACCAAATTGAAAGCAGATGGTTCCATCGAAAGGCACAAAGCAAGACTTGTTGCCAAAGGTTATACTCAACTTGAAGGAGTTGATTTCCTTGATACTTTCTCTCCTGTGGCTAAAGTTGCTTCCATTCGAATTTTGCTCAGTGTTGCCACTTCAAGGGGCTGGTATTTGGAACAACTTGATGTAAACAATGCCTTTCTCCATGGGGAATTAAATGAGGAAGTGTATATGTTGCCTCCTCCAGGGGTGAAACTTGCTCAGCCGAATCTGGTTTATAAGTTACAAAAATCCATATATGGTTTAAGACAAGCGAGCAGGCAATGGTATTCAAGACTTAGCTCAACTCTATTTTCAATCGGCTATAAACACTCACAAGCTGATCACTCGTTGCTCATTAAGTCAGAAGGAAATTCATTTACTGCCTTGTTGATCTATGTAGATGATATAGTTTTAGCAGGGAATAGCAAGTCTGAGATAGACTATGTTAAAAGGTTTCTTGATGATGAATTCAAAATAAAGGACTTGGGAGACCTGCATTATTTTCTGGGCCTAGAGATTATTCGCTCAGAAGAAGGTTTGATGGTGAATCAACGAAAGTATGCCCTTGAGATCATATCAGATGGAGGGATGTTAGGAGCCAAGCCTAGCTCAACACCCTTGGAACCTGGTTTGAAGTTAGGAA
Source organism: Gastrolobium villosum (assembly GCA_032173675.1). NCBI lineage: Eukaryota > Viridiplantae > Streptophyta > Magnoliopsida > Fabales > Fabaceae > Gastrolobium > Gastrolobium villosum. The sequence continues at coordinate 29,726 of JAVKPL010015449.1, read as the reverse complement.
AGGATAAAGGAGAACTTTATGCTGATATAGCCAGTTATCGAAGACTCATAGGAAGATTGTTGTACTTAACTACAACTCGACCTGACATTTGTTATGCAGTGCAACAATTAAGCCAATATGTGTCTCAACCCACTGATGAACATATGAAAGCTGCTTTGCATGTTCTTCGCTACTTGAAAACAGCTCCTGGAAATGGTCTGTTTTATCCAGTGAAGAATAATTTGGAACCATGTGGCTTTGCAGACTCCGATTGGGCAACCTGTACAGAAACTAGACGTTCGATCACTGGTTTCTGTGTATTTTTAGGTTCATCTTTAGTAACTTGGAAATCAAAGAAGCAAGGGACGGTATCTAGATCGTCTTCTGAGGCTGATTATAGGGCGTTGGCGGCCTTAACGTGTGAGATGCAATGGATTCAATATCTGTTGCAGGATTTGGATGTAAAGCTGTCCAAGGCCATTCCCATTTACTGTGATAATAGATCAGCTATTTATCTTGCACATAATCCTAGTTTTCATGAGAGAACTAAACATATTGAAATAGACTGTCATTTGATTAGGGAGAAAATCAATGATGGTCTTATTCATCTTCTGCCTATAGCTTCCGCTGCTCAATTGGCCGATTCCTTCACAAAGAACTTATCTGCAGGACCATTCAAGCTTTTGATTGGCAAGTTGGGTCTTCGTAATCCCTACCTTCCAACTTGAGGGAGGGTATTAAAAGTTGGTTTAAGCTTCAGCTTCATTGTATTTACTGATTAGCTATTTTACTGGTTAGTTAGTTAGTTATTTTTACTGATTAGTTAGTTAGTTAGAAAGTTAGTTTTGCCTTTTGTTTTCTGTTTCGTTTTTTGTTCATTCAGTTACAGGTGTATATAATAGTTAGTTTGAGTTGTAATCATTCATTCAAGTTTTCTGATTAATGGAGATCATTTTCTCTCTTCTCTTCCTTCTAGATTCACTGATATTTCATAAACTAATTGAAACTGTTTTAGCCATGCTCGTGTAACTTCATGTCTTCATCAGTTTTAAGCATAACTGAATCATATGTCATTATCAGAAAATATGAGATCGGAGCCAACACAAACTCAGCCATTACAAGAAAAGGTAATAATTTCACCCCTTTCGTAAGGCGTCAGTATCCCTGTGTGAAGTTCACCCGAGAGCAGAAGGAAAAATGACCACAGAACAACCAAAAAATAAGAATTATGTGAAAAAAGTGTTTATTCTCAGGGGCTGTTGAGAGAGTAGAGGGTAGGAGGAAACAAAAAGATGGGAACAACCAAACAACAAATGTTTCTTCTTCCTGTCTTGTTTTTATTTTCCTATCTCTTAAATTAATCCCATCTTTCTCCTCTTATTTTCTCCCCGTGTGTTTCAGTTCTGATCTTTCAAATCTGACACACTTTCTCTTTAAGCAATGATAGATTTTACCTTTTATAAACTCATGATGTTATTACTATATGAATCACAAATTTTGGTCTGCGTTAAATAACAAGGGCGGAAAAGTCTAATTTATACCCTTTAATGTTACATGATATGCAGTTTAGTCCTTAACTTAAAAAATATGCAAAACGATCCTCAAACTTTCTAACATGTGTGATGACATGATCTTGGCTAAAATTCATCTAAAATTTGGCAGAAATTGTTGTGGTCAGAATCTTCATTTTCACACGACAATCTCCATCAAATTTTGGACGGATGTTAGTCAAGAGGACTATTTCACACGTTAAGAAGTTAAAGGACCACCTCACACATTTTTAAATTTAAGAACTAAATTACACATCGTGAAAAGTTGTGTAAAGAAACATTCCAACCCAAAAGCTTAAGCTAATAGGTAAATGCCACATTAATGATTTTATATTATGTTTCTCTAACACGCCCCCTTATACAAGAGCCCATTGGGCTTGAAGCCTACCTATATTATGAAACTCCATAATATTTAATTATTTATTAATAGAATGAGAGCAGTGAAAATAGAACTCATGATCACTTGGTCAATGAGACTTTGATACCACGTAAAAAAGTAAGAACCATTTCAACCTCAAAACTTAATTTATTAGGTGAAGGCCACATTAATAGTTTTATATTATATTTCTCTACCAAGTTGAAATGTGTAAGTAATAGACTTTTTCCAATAAAAAATGTGTCATATATAATTTGCTGAAATAGAAAACTGAAAGAGAAAGATGCTAGAAGCATAGCACTACTATTTTGTTCTCTCTATTTAATTTTCAATAATTATAATCATTCAAAATGTGGCCATCAGAATTGTTGTAACATACTAACAGTAACATCGCAGTCTTCATAATGCGGACATCAGAATTTTGATTGGCAATTTTTACTCGGTTACTCATGAAGTAATATACATGGGCTTCAATTGAATTGATTCTCATGCAATGAATTAATAAGACTACGTATCATTTGAAGGCTTTACTGTTTATTTTTATGATTTTAAAAATGCTTTTATTTTTCCTATTAAATGACCGAAAGGGGACTAAAAGTCTTACTGCACAACACCTTTGAACCTAGCATACGAGAATTCTACACCTAGGCACCGAAAACAATAGATGGAGCATTATTCACAGCTCGCAAAAAAGATAGAATAGGAAAGGGCCAAATTTGCAAGACTACTCCCAATTGACAAACAACCTCGGAAAAAAAAAATCACATTTAGAAAAATATTATCTTCAAAGGAGACATGCATCTCTTGTGTTTTCCACAAGTAATGTAAAAAGTTACTCGTAATTACCAGTGCATGCACCAAGACACACGTTTTTCATAAAATTTATTTCATTTTATTTATATATGTTTTTAAAAAAATTAATATCTAAAAAAGACAGAAAAAAAGGAAAAGAAAAGCATCAGAAGCCAGCAAACAAATGAATAAGCAATAAAAACATACCTATTGACAGTAAAAAGTAATGCTTTGCATCCTCCAGTGTTTGTGCTGCAAAAAGGGCAAGTGGTATTACAAAATGGAGTGATGCCTTCTCATGCACATGCCACCCAAAAAGAAAACCACAGGTATAAGCATAGGCTATCCATCTACTAAACATTTGGGGCTGTGGATTCTTCCAAGCCTTGAGAAGACAAGGAGAGAGGGCAAGCAGAACCATTATAAAGGTCACGAATGGTGTGATCTGCAGATTAGTTAATAGAAAAATGAATTTTTTGATGAAACTTTTGAATAACTAAACACAGCTGTTATATTGTAGTCGTAGATTCAAACAACCAGTCATCAAGCTCTGTTGCTGATGTCAATTGAACAGCAGCTTCTTTGAAGTTGCAATGCTTTGATGAAATTTTAGAATAACGAGAAGTAAAGTGGCAAAACTCAACTGCTATACCAGAATCATAGATTCAAACAATCAATTATCAAGCTCAATTGCTGTTGTCAATTGAACAGCAGCACTTGGAAGTTATAATGGCTAGCATAGAATGTGTAAAATATAAAAGCTAATATTACTCATTCTCCTACCAATTATAAAGTTTCACAAACATCATTTCTTGATGTGGGACAGGTGCTGATTTTGAGTAATCAATTTGTGCCTGCAATTTGAATATTTTATTTGTGATCTATATTTCTACTCTTGGAAAATGAGAACTAAACATAGTGGTTATATTGTCAACTAGTTATCCAGCTTGGTTGCTGATATCAATTGAACAGCAGCATCTAGGAACTTGCATTGGCTAGCCTAGAATGTTTAAAAGAAGCTAGTATTATGCATTCTCCTACTGAAGATCTTGCTGATTCTGGTCAAACAGAATCAATTAAGAGTTATTCTGATTTAGGATCAACGCAACAGATTGATTTGGGGATTCCAATTATTTCCTTATTTAGCTAGACCGTTTAGTTTCTATAACTAGATAGATCCTATTCTGATCTTTGGATACCAGATCTCGGTCCTAAAATAATGGGTAAAGATACCCAACACTTGTATATATAATGTTACACCGAATTCCATCATCTGATCCTTTACCTACCAATTATAATGTTTCATGAATATCACATCTTGATGTTGGACTGGTGCTGATTTTGAGTTATCAAGTTGTACCTTCCTTGTGAACATTTTTATTTATGAACTATATTTCTATTCTTAGAAAGTGATATAAGGATCATTCAGGGATTCAGCAACATTTTCAACGAGACTAAAAAACAATTTTCCAATATGGTGCATGATTACAAGCTTAAAGAAAGGATATAACACCACCATTCCCCTCCTCCTACTAATAAAAAGCATACAGCAAAGCAAACATAGTATTTCAATCCTCTGTTCTAATGCAAGCACATGATCAGCTTAACACGGGGGATAACATCTCCTTGTGTGTGTTTGTGTTTTTTTTTTTTCTGCTTCATAACAAACAAATTTATTCAAAGAACAAAATAACATGTAAGTAAACCTTACCTGAGGTAGTACAGAAAAAGGTGAGGAATCCCCTACTAGTCCAGCAGTGAACGAAGCTGCTGGTGTCTGGATATTAAACCCAAGTTTTCTGAATGTGAAAGCAATTCCTTTGTCTGACATGATATAGAATACCCAAAAATTTGGGGCCCAGTATGCATGGCAAAGCCCCCTGCCAAATGGAAACAATCGTTGGATGACTTGTTGTATCTGCAATTTATGATTTGAATAATCAATAATGCAAAGAGAGCATATGAAATAACTTCACTTTTACACACAAGAAAGTGAAGTAATACAATAATTTAACCAAGGAGGATGAAGGTTGTTACTGCTAACTTGATCATGCAAAGTAGGTAATTCATAATTGGTAAACTAGATAAAAGATAATATAATTCTTTGCATAGTCTTGCCATGCAGTAGTCTCAATTGGATATATAGTTCAGGTGGAAATTAAATTGGATTTATTGTTTCTTGTTCTGGTTCAGTGGAAGAGCTTCTACTAAAAAAGCATTTGATTGCTAACTAAAAAAGGTAAAATGCTCAATATGATAAGTTTAAGTACACAGGTAAAACTCATTAGTAGAAGCTCTTCCACTGTACCAAAACAAGAAACAATAAATCCAAATTAAATAACCACTTGAACTACATATCCAACTAGGCATAAGTCAAAACATAACATTTTCTATGGTTGTTATATAGATTTCAGTGGTGTTTAGATAGAGCTAGTGATATCCTAAAAAAAGAAATTGGAATTCCTAGATATTAAAAGTAGCTAGGCACCACATCTCATAATTCTAAGGGAAAACTAACGGGAAGGATCACAAATAATAGAGAATTAAAGGTGAAGGACCAATAACCATTCTTGTAATGGCAATGACCTTCGGAATGGTTAATTGGTTATTCCCATAAATTTGTATACAGCGCTCCTTTTATGTTAATTTTCCCTAATACTAATACATGGATTTCAACTGGCGGATCTTAGTTACTTTCTATTTAGTTGAATATTGTGGTATTCAATTTTTCCAGAATAAAGAACTCACCTGTTTTTTGACAGGCTTGCTAAGAATGAATTTGAAGATAATTTATTACACACCAGCACTAATAAACAGGCAATTTCTGCCAGGCAAGCTGACAACTAGATAATTTCCATACGCTGTCAAATATACAAATCAACACCAATTACCCATCTAAATGAGGGTCCACCACATGAGCTAACTTGTAGATTTGATTAATCAGTTACACCTAAAATTCTTATAAGTCTTCTTTTAAGAAAGTCATCAATTTCAAATTAGTCCATCGCAAGGATTTATCAAAAACAGAGGGAACACACTGTTGAATATATTCTATTTTAGGAAATAGATCCCACATTTCAAGATTATAATTCAGTAATTATTTAGCTAGATTTGATTAGATTTATTTTTTATTTTGCAGTTATAATATATCCTTTTATTATTGGTTGTAAATCCTATATAAATGAATTGGGGCTGATATAATTTTCTTAAGACATTATAAAATTCCACCCAATACACAGCATCACATATGGGCAAAAATGCAAAATAATGACCAAGGATCAATCTAAGATGTAAAAGTTATATTTACCTGCCCAAGGTGGAAAAATGGCCCAAATGCAGATGCAAACACTGCAACAACCACACCTCCCATGATCAAAAGTCGACTGAAGCCTCTTACCACTCCACCCCAACAATAGTGCCTCAACAAATAAACAAAATAAACCGGGGCTGCCACTGCAAATAAATGCTTAAAGCACAAGAGAACAGCAAAAGTAAGCCCACCTAACAAATCCCTTCCTTCCTCCAAATATGATATTGAAATCAACAAAATCCCAATGAGAAATCCATTATACTGAAAATGTATATGGTCCACTATAAAAAGCATCGGTGACCAAATAACCAATAACCAGATCAACTTTTGCTTTCTTGAATCCAGATTCCGAGTAAGTCTGTAAACTCCATAAAGAAGTGACAAATCAGAGAGTATCACAGTAACTCTCTGGAAAACAACTGCCTTGCTTGAGCTATAATTCAGGCCCTCCTGAAGGTGCACTATTTGGGGATCAATGAGATGAGCAAAAATGGATAGAATGTGTTCAAAATAGGCAAAGAATGACGGGTAATCAAGAGTCCATGGACTGGTCTCATCAAAGTACCACTGGGAAAGAGGGAGGGAGTGGGTCAAAGCCAGCCAGTTGCGATGCACCTCAAAGTCTGTACTACGGTAAGATGGGAAAAGGAGAACTTTTATGCAAGTAGCTACAAAAAAAAACCACCAGAGAATTTTGGGGCTACAAGAATTGTAAACTTCTTTGAATCTTAGTTTCTCTTTTCCCATGCCAGATGATGGGAGAGATAAAAGGAAAAAGTGTACAGATGTTGTATTTAATACATAAACCCAACAAGGCAAATTTTGTATACTTAAACAAGTGGTTGATTGGTTTTCAACCAAATATGGAGACTATATAGATGGAAATCACGATCCTTTCGAACTTCCTGCAAAAAAGTCAGCAGAGTTACCAAGAAAGCTTTTGGGAGTGTCTTTTACGCCCAATATTTTTAAAAGACAGATTATTTACATTATGACCTTTAATACTTCTTCATATGCATATCTATCAGTAATAGGTACAGACTTTTGATTTAAGAAGTTAAAATCAATTTTAATAAGGCTTGGCAATGAATATACCCTTGTGAAGTTTTTATTCTACGATAAAAGAAGATATATTATTAGAGAGAAGAAAGATGAAGTACAACTAGGGGGAAGGATAAAACATCCTTCAGAAGAAAAAAAAAAAACTAAACTAAAAACTGAGATAACAACAAATCTCAAGAGTGCATCAAGGCTGTTAAATTTCTCCATATATTGGAAATGGAGACTCCTCTAAAAAAATCCATGAGAAAAGCACCAAAGACAAGCCAATAAAATAATATTGTTCAACAATAGATTTAAGGACAAAGAAGTGTCCTTGAAAATGGGGGTACTCCGCTCAAACCAAATTCACCAAAGAACTGTAAAAATTGTTGTCTAAAATTTTATCTTCCTTACCCTGAACAAAACCATAAAATCCAGTCAAAAGTAATTGTTCCAAAGTGATACAACCCGCCCAAAGTTCACCAAGGACAACAAACAAAGTAATCAATGTGTAAATAGCTGCATGAAAATGTAAAATAAATAGAACACTATTTCTGAACTAGCTCGACGCATAACAATACCAAGGAAATGTGGCATGAGACATTCTGACTCCAACTCTTCTAAAAGATTTTTACACTTCCTACCTATTGTTACAAGGTGGAACAACCTAGAATTAGTGTCTCCACCCTTAGATTATATGAGGCATGGATTTTTGCCTCCAACTAAACATCCACATTTATGCGAATTCCAATCTTTTAACCTCCCCTTGGATAGCTTTCTCATGAATTGAAAACCTTCCCACCCCTCCAATCTAAATACATTAAAAAAAAATATTGAAAAAAAAAAAAAAACCCTCAATCTTGTGTGCTTCCACTTAAGGGTGCACTCTACCAGTTTTGCAATTGTTCTCAAGTTCAACTCAAAACTGAACCATATAAACATTAATCAATTGATTCCAGAAAGACCAAACTGAAACTTCGCAAAATAGGGTCAAAAAAATTACACTTCGACCTACAATAAGAAGATTCAGGGGTAGGAAGTTTTCTTTAGACATGAACCACGCCAATCAAGACAAATTCAAAAAAAGGACAAAAATGCAAAAGCATGAGACTACATAGTAAGAAAGGGCATATGCACAACAATTAAAAAGCACACGAATAAGCAACAAAAAGCCGAGAGACAATGGTGACAGGTAAGCGATGCGTATATCCACTTAGCACAATCAGCAAGACACCTTGTTTACATTAGATCCAATTCTTAAGCAGCAACAGCAACAACAATCTTAATACATTTTGCAATCTAATTCAAGTTTAAATTTCAGCTACTCCGAGAAACCGAGCAAATTCAAAACACCGGCTACATAAACCCTAGAGATCTAAATTGAGAAGAATTCAACGCTTGAATGGAAGTGAGAGAGAGAGAAGGAGAGAGAACGTTACCTGGTAGCAGGTGTGGGATCAACTGTGCCACCGGAGCTGATAACCTCTTCCCTAATATATATATCTCATATCTCTCTTCTCAAAGTTGTATTTTTTAAAAGAAATAGATAAATCACAAAACAAAAATGAAAGTGTGGGTCCACCCCGTTTGTGAAAGTGTAAGGATATAAATTATGTCATACCTTTTCTTTTCCAATAAATATTATGAAAAAATTATTTGGCACACTAAAATATTAGCGATAATATTAGATTAATTTTACTCTTATTATATTTGGTTCAATATAAAATAGTGTTGAAATCGTGGATAATTTTCAAGGCTTTATAAAGTTACAACATAACTAGTTATGTTGTTCCATCCAGAAACTGTAAAAGTGATTCCTACTGCTAAGGATGCCATGGTATACACATTTTGAAGAATGGAGGATTAGCAAAGGTGTAAGAACAATAACAACAGAAACAACAACAACATAACTTTGGGCATCAAAAGGGGAGGCATGAAATGGAAAGGATGGGAATTGCCAAAATATATAGGCAAAATGTATCATTTGATACATTGTTAATTCTGGTCCTTTCCCTCCATGACACCCATTTTCACTCCTATTGACAACACAAGATTCCACGGCAACAGAATTACCAAGTCCAAAAGGCCTGCAACCAATGTTAGACAAATTGCAGACATAAAGTTTTTTCAACAATGCCACTTCTCCATGCATTATAAAAACGTGTAGAATTCACATCGTGGACGACTCTGATAATTCATATCCAAAAGAAACTAGATTTGACATTTTTATAAGATTCCTTATTTTATATCAAAATTTCTTCAAAATAATACTAGGGTGGGAGATCAAGTTAAACTTCTACATAAGCTACCTAGAAGTAGAATGATTAGCGTAAGTGCCAACTAACAGAAGGACAAATGTGGCATTATTTTTGTAAAATTAATGACCAAAATGATTTTTTTTTATTGCTAGGGACTAGAAGAGGATTCGTGAAAATTGTCAAGGACGGAAAAAGGTATTTACTCAATTTTCTATTCTTCCCCCATGATTTTTTCCCTTAATTTGTTTGAGGTTTTTTCACGTTAAATTAGGCAAAGGTGACTGACAAAGTGAGAATAAACAACAATTCAAGAGTTGTATTGTTTTGTAGCATGTTACCACTAAAATTATAACCATAGTTAAATAGTCTTACACTAAATATTTGGATAACAAATCCACTACATGGATCTGATATCACATCTTAACTCGTAATCTTAAGGCATTATGTTCATGAGTCGTTTAACTTATATGTGCTATGTTTAGCACATTCCTTTTCAATGTGAGACTTTTTATCATTTATATTTGAATTCTCAAGAATCTTTTCCTCATGTGTGAGTCCTACCATTGTCGACTTTCCCCCAAACGGAAGCTTCTCCGAATATTAATTGGGTTACCAACTAAGAGTGGGCCAGTCTCTTAGTCCATTAATGGGTTTGTCGCGGCCTACAAACCGGAACACCAACCACTATCTCCAAATACTCGGCACACACATGCCAATCAACAATTGGTTTTGATACCACTATTGCGCAGCAGCGGCTAGGGAGAGCTCAATCAGAGCAGACTATTATTCACACATTAAATGGGTCTAAATAGGGGTGCTAAACAAATCAGGGGCCTTTGGCTCCGCTCGTGAAGGCCGGAGCTTACATGTCTAAAATTGTTTGTTGAAATCAGGCTTGGACTTGTATAAAAACTCGTTTAATAAAAAGGCCTCAGGCTCCAATTGAAAAGTTTAGCCTTAGAGCCTTTCAGGCAGGTCTAGTATATTAATTTTAATTTTAATTTTATATTTTTTATACTGCTTGTAATAGCCTTCGCTCTCTTCTCAATCCATTTCGCCCCATTTTTTTGGTTAAATAGACTTTTTGAATGGTTTTGATCTATATTATGATGTTTGGATATACATTAAATTTATGAATATTTATGGAATTACTAGTGATGTTGATTATATATCCTATTTAGATAAAGTTTTGTTGTCTTATATGTTTTAAACAGACTAACAGGTCAAACCAGGCTTTTATTTTTTGTAAATAAGACAAGTCACAGGCCGATAATTATATTTATAACAGGTAACAGACTTGGTTAGACTGATACATTTAAACACAGACTTAACATCTTAAGACCAAAGCTCGGCTCTGCCCGGCCCGTTAAGACCCGTAGGTCTAAGGAACAAACTCAATGCATAGAATCCGTGTCATGCTTTTTATCGCTCACACTTATTTACCAAAACAACCAAGTACATTTTCATTCTTCTATTTATGGAGTTACTGTCTTGCCGTCCTCCATATGAATATATCAACAAAATTTATCATAAAAACAGAATACATGCCTTACGTTTGTGACTGAAATTGGCTGTTTTCTTGGTATAATTTCATTAAAGTGAGCGTCCAATATAAACCCTCTATTTATGGGAACATTTCCCTACATGAAAGGAAACCCATATGCTCAGTAATTCCACCAAACTCTCTCTGTCTCTCTTTCTCTCTACCCTTCTAAGCCTCACAACCATTGACCAATAAAGAACAAGCCTCAAGGTTATCTTATTGTACCTGATTTGGAAATTAATAATGCACCTCTCATTTTTTATTTTTCTTTCATCATCCAAAATACATCAAACTGAAAACTTTTCAGATATTAGCATAAATTTTTTTCCCTCTCCAGCATGTCCTCATTCCCATACAATTCAATGTCATATAGCTTTTGTTAACAATGGAAATAGAGATAGAAGAGCTTCAGAGTTTACGTTCATTAAGAATTCCAAGAATCCATTCAGTTGTTAGAGACTCAGAAATCAATGACAATTTACACTACACAAGCTTGAAGGACATTATATGTAATTCACCAACAAAGTGTTCAACCTTATTATATGAGGGAAATGACTTTGGCTCAAGCATTACCATCAGAAACGAGTTGGTTAAGCGTGCAGCATCGGTTTACCTACAGTCTGCAGCAATGTTGGTGACAAAAAACCAAAACTGCTTTGTGGCTTTCTGGGAAAGGCTAAAGAACAAGGCTGAGCATTTTGGTAGAAATCCAATCGGGGCATGTCTTTTGCCACTTTTTCACTTTCTGAATCACATGGTTGGGAGTCTTCGTTCATTGCCATGACAGTTTAATAAGTGATATTAATTGTCATTCATGCTCCTTTTAAGATTTTATTATGTATATAGGATTGCTTCTTTGATTTCCATTTGTATATAAGACATATTTAAGTGCTATAATAAGTTGTAAAAAGTATGATTGTTCTTTGACAATTTTTACTTTTCGCATAGATATTTTAAAGCAATCCGAAACAGTGTGGATTGCAAGTATATTAGAGTCTTGAACATTTTAAAAGCTCTCGCATAATATAACCAAAGTGCATAAACAAAAGTTGAATTTAAATACTCTTAGAATGTGTTTGGTAGAGGATTTTGTTAAGGATAGCTAGGCAAATAGAAGTGGCATTTTTAGATGTCCATGTTTGGTATTATGTTTTAAAAAAATTTGTTAGGGAACTCATTTGCCTAGTATTTGCTTTTTGTGTGTAAAAAACACTGTTGAATAAGGAAAAAAAAATTAAGTGATCCAGGCCCATTTTTATATTTGGTGGTCCCTCTCACATGAATGAAATTTTCCTTCCATTTTTGCCCCTCTCATCTTTTTCTTTTCCCATTTTGCCCTCTTGTTTTGTGAGAAGGAGCACCCCAAATTTTATGGGCCAGGGGCACTACATTTCTTCTCACTTACAAGGTGGTATTTGCTGATAGATGGGGAAATCCAAAAAGGATTGCAAGCAAGAAGACCAAATTGACCCTGAGGGGGCGTTTGGTTGAAAAGAAATTTTTTGAATACTAGGGAAATGTAATTGATAGAGAAATGGCTGGAAAATGAGTTTGGTAGGAAAATGTAAAAGAAGTTGTTTGGTTGGAAAAAATTTGACCGGGAGAATTTGGTAAATATTAAAAAGTCTATGTTTGGTTTGAGTTAAAATATTGATGGAAAAATGAATTATAATTACCAAAATACCCCTTATTTTTTGGTAGTTAAAGTCTATGTGAAGGATGGAGGCAGCTATATAAGAGGGTAATTTTGGTAGTTATGGTGCCAATTTTTTTTTCATTTACCTAGCTTTTGTGAAATACCACCTTGGAAGTGGGATTTGAGTACCATGCATTTTATCAGATTTTGCAAACAATTATCAATGGCTAGGCAAATCACTTAGCTATGAAATTTTTTTAATACCATGTACCAAACATGGACAATCTCAAATGTCAATCTCATATGCCTAGGTAAATTTCAAGAAAGCTGCAACCAAACACAACCTGATATTTGGGAAAACTAAAACCATATTTTCCCATTTATTTTAGTCAAGGGTTGTTGTTGTAATTTACCATATTTTCCCACCTATATTTTACCTTCAATCAAATATAGACTTAGCAAACTAAAATCAATTTTCCTGATAATATTTCGGTCTATCAAACAACATTTTTAAAATTTCTCCACTTATTTTAGTTTACAACTATTTCCCCACTAATTATATTTCCCTGGTTAAAACAAATTTCTCCTATACCAAACGCTCCTTAGATCCTGCATTTTAAGAAATAAAGTTAACGTGTAAATTACTCATGAAAAAAAAAAAAAAGCTGTAGATTTTGTAATACACATATTCTATTCTCCAAGGACATGTATTTCATAAAACTTTAAACCGTTAAATTTTATTTTACCTTTTTTTTCCTTGTCGGCGGTAATAAGTATTGCAGGCTATATTTTAAAGTACACTTTAGATGATATCAATATATGAAAATCAAAATAAAAAATCTGACGTGTACATTTGGTGTCCATGACAGCGTGCAAATGTTTGTCAAAATCTGATGAAGCCTTGGCATTGTAAACTAGAAACTTCCAATGTCCAACTGATATGATAACAGTGACACATTCATACAATCACACAATACAGGATATATGAACAAGTATATAGATAGAAGACAGCAATCCCACCATTATGTATATATAACATGATCAGTACATTATGTGTTTTCTCGATTTTACAAGGCATGTCATCTTCATTCCAGAAAACATATCTATCTAGAAACAAATAAGTAGTAACTCATGTTACAATTACTCACTTAAAAATGAATAAAAACCAACTTGGATTGATTAAATACATAACACATCATCTCCAAAAAGCCATTCTTATAACAAGCCTGTGCTTCCAAATGGATTGTTATTCTGTGGGTGAGAAATGGGATTGGCAGGAAATGCCCCATATCCTCCTGCTGCATCACCAAAGGGATTTGCTGGGTTCATCAACATATGCTGCTGCTGCTGCTGATGCTGTTGCTGTGGCTGAAATGGTTGGTAAGGACCAAATGGATTTACTTGCTGTTGTTGCATTGTTGCCATTTGGACAGCATGTGGGGGAGGGATGTTGCTTGATAAAGCAAATGGATCTTGCACTTCAAATGGATTTGGGGCTGGTGCTCCATATACTGGTTGCTGTGCAGATCTATATGCTGCTTCATCGTATAAGCTGTTTAGAGTGAGAGAGTCCAATCCACCAGCCTGACATTCAGTGACAAAAACAAAATTATAAACACAGCTGAAGCTAGGAAGATTTCTGCTAGTCTCATCATTCACTCTGGACAACACTTATTTCAACAATCATTGGCAACTCTGATAAATAGCATGCACTCCTTAACTCATGCATGTAATGCATATTTATGTCTGCTACATTAACACCAAATCCTATGCATCATGAATGTATGCAATATAGAAAGTCCTACCAGTTGTCTCTCATTGACTGAAGAAATATCAGTACTTGGAGTGCTGACCAGGGCAAGCTCCCATCCGGTTGGATCAAAATCTTTTGTTCGAGCAGCACTTGAGTTAAAAGCTGATGTAGTGCCTATATATATGCATAAAACAATCACATTTCATAGATGAGAAAAACAATCCAGTAAACCTAGCTCAGCAGCAGAGTTTGAGTAGAGAAAGTGACCCAAAAACAAAACTCACCAGTTTCAGTGGGGACTATGGCTAGGGCAAGAGCATTTCGTTCCTCAATTGATGATGCATCAGGCGTAGCATCATTCAATCCCTGCAACAAGGACAGTAATATCGAAAGTTTAAAAAAAAAAAATTAACCGAGATAACTTTACATACAAAAACTTACCAGTAAGTCTCCAGTTTCAAAGTTGTTGTGAGATGGCGGTGGAGGAGGAGTGGCGGGCTCAGATTCTGAGACAACAACATTATTATCAACAAAAACTGTTGGCTCCTGCTCTTCAACAGTTAATTTGGTGTCTTCAATTGCAAGAACTTCTTCTGGTCTGTAAGTCAACTGAAGCTGTTGATAGAGAATAAGAAATTAGTGGTCTAAAACTTGATTGAGAAAGAAATATTTCAAGGAAAAGTATACATTGATGACTAGCCAATATTAAGCAAAAAAACTAACAAACCCAAATTACAAAGAAACCATGACAACTATATGCTACATAAACACAATAAATGATTACTTACCAATGGCTCACTTGGAACTGTAACCACTCGCGGTGCTTCCTTAATGTACTCTTCCATGGTTGTAAGAAAAGATTGTGGAGGCTAAAAAGATCAACAATAAAAACAATGGGAACCCCATATTAAAATTGAAACATAAAGAATTTGTTACCTCAAAGCATGAAATTGCCACAATCACAAAGACACACCTCTCTTAAGACAGGAAACTGAAAATTCCTAGCAAGTTCCAATCCTTTGCAAACTTCATAGAAATCGGAGAGACTTGCTGCCTGCACCAATTTAAGTTTTTTAATACAAGCATCACAAAATTAAAATGCAAAAGCATAATGGATAAGCGAAAAAAATAAAGATGCAAATTTTCACCTGCTGACCCGCACGTTTATAGGCTTCGAGGGCTTTAATAGCTTCATGTCTGGGCATCTCAAAAAACTACAGGGAAAATATCACTTTCCAATATAAAACAAATTTTATTTAAACTTGATATTTATTAGAGATAAGAACATGCCAATTTACCTTATCAACAAGATTAATAATGCCATCATTAATAGCACAATAAATCTTAAAGCTCTCTTTCAGTACCTAGAATGAGCAAGAGAACCAGATCAATAACAAAAGCAAGTAATTTAAATGCATGTAATATAATAAATTTAAAAATTATATGCCTCCAATACTAACTACAAATGTAACATGCCACACTAATCAAGAAGGTGATCAATAACATCAACTCCAAATTCACAACTATGAACAAGGGATCATTTAACCATATGAACAAGGGATCATTTAACCATGATAACAAATTGTCACCATAACTGCTGTTCCATTACTAAAGAGTATTAGTGGAGATAATTTGAAATCAATTCCAACATTATCAACAACCTAATATGGAGGATATTCCCAGAATGGAGGAAGCATCAATAAATGGTAGCAGATGTTTGAAAGTTGTTCCATTCAAAGCAAGATTTATTTAGCTCAATAATACACATTTTCTTTGTTGTAATCCACATAAATAGAAATAAGAGAGAAAATATTGTATCACAGAATCCCATCAGAAGTTTCCCAATTATGTGTTATACAAGTCTTTTGTCAGAAAATTCTAAAATAATTGGCACATTCCAAAATTTATTTATATATACTATCTCTCACCAATCTATCAGTAAATTCTGAATGATTATCTTAATACAAAGATGATCTTTAGATAAACAGACAAGAAGACATACCAGAGCCAGAGCATATTGTATCACATAATTGCTAACAGCTGCTCCTTCTGGCTGTAAAGTTCAGCATACAATCAATTTATATTATTTATGAAGAAAATACTACAAAAAAGAAAGCATAGTAAGATAAATATCACTAAACCAAATTGATTTGTACGGTAAACTGGTCAAATTAAAAAATAAATAAAGAAAAAGATAATGAATATCCACATATTTCACAATATTACCCGGCAACCAACTAGGCGATATAGCAGCTGCTGCAAAGCAGGCAACTGCTCTAATAGCTCCTCACTATCCAAATCCCTTGTCTTGCTGTACCCCTGCTTGAATGAAAACAAATAAACATGAAAACTTTTCAAAACAGACACAATTTACGATAAGAAAGTTACATGCATCACAAAAGCAGAGACTTAATTAATAGCAAGCCTGATAAATACACAACTAACCATTTAGTAGTTTTTAACAATCAGCAACGACAAACCAATTTAAATAAAAAATAGAGACCAAAAGAAATAGACCAATGATGTAAAAAAAGTATTATTGAATGAGCAGGAATACCAAAGACAAGCTAAAAACGCAACTTTTGCAATATCAAGTTTGGGATAAAAATACACCATAAAGATACAAAGTACATGCACATGCATGCACACACATACACACAAAGGGCTGCATTCTCGCCAAAACCTTCAAAAGGTAAATCCATAAAAGATAAGCAAATGTTCACCAGGAACCCCTAACAGATCACACACACACACAAAGGACTGCTTTCTTGCCAAAACCTTAAGGTATCACGACTGACATGACAAACTGTTCCAAGCAGGAACCCAAACAGATTTCTCCATAAGAAAGTAGTTGTCTCGTAATGCAAAACAAGTTGGCTACTGTTTCTGAGCTACACCAGCACATAATGCACATATCAGGAGACAGAACTATGTTAGGTCTACGAATTTGCATTAATCCCATTAAGCACTGCTATCCAAACGAAAAACTTGAGGCTAGAGGGTTTGTCTCGGAGAGGACAAACCTCTCACGAGTAGGAGAATATATTTGAAACAGAAAAAAGGACTTAGGAAAACACATCAGAAGAATCCAAAGTCCAACTCTCCTATGGGGATTGGAAGAGTGAAAATAACTAGGTTCAAATTTGAAAATCCAGTTACATGTCCATAACTAGAAATTAGTTTCATAAAAGGAAAGTTGTATACATTATTTCTTTAGCAACTGCTCTGACCAGGAGAATTTCTGCTTAATCATCAGTGATAAAAAATTCAAAACAGAAAATGGTACATTATTGAGGTATTTGGTACACAAAAATATGAAACATCTAAGAATGAAGTTTGATATGAATTATTTTTGGTCTGGGCATGTAAGGTTCCGATGTTTGGTATGAATTTTGGAGGCCAACCCATGTGCAATGTCATTTGGTTGCACTTAGTATAGACACATAACTTTGAATTTCCAAAGTTACCCTTTCTTGATTTATAAATACTTACATGAATACAAATACCCTTCTTAATTTAGTATGCATAACTAATAAAACTGTAAAGATAAGCCTATATATGTATGAATGCATGCATGACATGTCCTAAGCCATGGTAAAGGAGGAGGGTTGGCGTCAGTGTAGTGAGCCAGCCGTAAAAGAAAACAACTATCTATATAAGATGAATCTTTATGATTTTTCTTTGGAGCATACCCTTCTTAGCAACGCATAGCATTGGACACCGGGTGTAGCGAAAAAATAATTATCGTTTTGCTATAGTTATGGATGAACTAACAAAAGATATCCAAGATGAAGTGTCATGGTGTATGTTATTTGCAAATGATATCATGCTTATTGATGAGACCAAGACTAGTGTTAACAAAAAACTAGAATTGTGGGGAAGCACGTTAAAGTCTAAAGGATTTATGCTAAGTCGGAGCAAGACTGAGTATATGAAGTATGGGTTTGATTCGGCAAGAGATGGAGATCAAGATTCAGTGCATTTGCTTGGACAAGAGGTATTCAAGAAAGATGTTTTCAAATACCTCAAATCAATTTGCAAAATGACGTAGAGATTGATGAGGAAGTAAATCATAGAATCAGAATAAGGTGAATGAAATGGCGTAGTGCATCAGGATTTTTGTGTAATCGCAAGATTCCTTAGGCTAAAAGGAAAGTTCTATAGAATAGCAGTAAGACATGTAATGTTATATGGAGCTGAATGTTAGCAAGCACATAAGCAACATGGAGCATAAATTGGGAGTAGCGGAAACGAGGATGTTAAGATGGATATGTGGTCATACACGGATTGATAAGATAAGAAATAAAGATACTTAACGAAAGGTAGGAGTAGTATCGGTGGTTGAAAATATGAGAGAACGTAGATTTAGATGGTTTGGGAACATAACGCGAAGACCCCTAGATGCTCCCATAAGAACAAAAATTCATTACCAAGAGAGGAAGAGGTCAGCCGAAACTTATTTGGAGAAAGGTAGTAAAACAAGACTTATTGGAGTGGAATACAGATTGGCCGACGGTGTGTCTTAGGACGGATTAGAGAAAAGCCATTAGTATTGTGGAGGGGTAGACCTTTTTCTTCCTATGTTTCAGTTGATCCATTTTTAGTTTTTTTTTCTCTCTATATTTCCTTCTTTACCCCCCCCCCCCACCTCCTCTCTTTTTTATCTTTCTATTCTTCTCTTATTTATTAACTTTTTTCCTCTTATTTCTTTAATTTTTTGTATTCTTATTTTTACTTTCTTCTTTTCTTTTCTTTATTCTCTTATGTATTTTTCTCTTATTTATCTCTATTTTCACTTTAGTTTATTTCTCCTTTTAATTTTTATTGCTATTTTTTTAAAATTTCTATTGTTGTTTATATATTTTCTTTTTAAATTTTATCTTTATCCTCTCTTTTTTCCCTCAATCTTTCCACAGTTTTCATTTGAATTCATCTGCCAACAAGCCCAATTAGTTTGGGATAAAGATTATCGAAATAATAAAACTAAATGTATATCACTTTGGTGCCTTGGCATCTTGGAACCAGTTATATTTTAGAAATTCCAAAAGAACTTAACGTCATTCTATACATTAGATGTAACGGATCATCTACGCCTTAACATTGAGCACCTAAGGATTCAAAAAATGAACAGAGTATTAGGATAAAGTAGGCAAAGACAAGAAATCCTTGATAAAATAAATTCCTTGTCAGATGGAAGGGAAAGCCAATTTCATAAAGCATTTGAATTACTACGGAAGACTTTCAACTCCAAAATGCACATATCTAAGACATACCAAGCTTTTCACTCATATTTGGATATGAGTTCTGTTAAGCGAGATAGTATTTGGCTTAGGGCTTTAGTATTCATTTTATCCAAACACTCTTCAATCCACATAAGACAATATCAGATGCTACCCACTCAAAATTTTACCAGTTATCTAAAACGAGTATAATAATTGTTCGTTGAAATTACCTTCTCCTGCCCTTGGGCAGGCTTGGGTAGACGCTCAGCTTCAATGTCATACTTCAGAATCCGAAAACATTCAAGTCTTTCTTCCAAAAATAATGCATAAGTACGTACCCAGGCAGAGCAATCCCAAGCTGCAAGCAAACAAATTATACAAGTCAACTTAAATATTGATGCAAAAACATGACTCAAAGAATAACTCTTAAAAACAATTACCTTGAGCCCAAATGACAGTTAAACAACAAAATAAAAAGATGATAAGGTAAAAAAATTAACCAATTGGGCTAGAATCATCCTTAAAATTTGAAAGTTGAAGAATTCGTCCTCTCTGCGAGAAATTCAGAAGTTCTTCTCTAAAAGTAGGATCACCCTCCCTCAATAACCTATGGATAACTATCAGTGTTTTCAAGGCCACCTGTGAACAAGACGAAGGAAAGTGAAACACAAGCATATCTACATTCTAGACAATTATGAGCTAAATTACAGATAGAAAAACAAAATAAAATAAAATAAAACCCACAGATGAGACCCATAAAAATGACATTGCATGAGACCAGGGGTAAATCTTTTCTATATGATCCTTAAACTACATGACGTGAGGAATAATGAGCAAAATTAGATTCTCAGTTGAGATATCAATAATAAAAACACCTTAAACAATAACTAACATCATATGAGGCATGCAGGATTTCCACTCAATGCTTATTCCATGAATGAGAAATTCCCATGTTTATAACCAAAAATTAGAAAAAATAAAATAAAAAAGCAACGGTGATTTTTTCCTTGGAATACTATTCCCTTTCAGATAGGGATGGGTCTAGCAATCAACTACTGAGGGGCCAAAATTATAGGAGTTGAGATATTTAAATAAAAGAATTTTAGTTTGATAAGTGATTATTAAATATTGGCCAACAAATAAGTAGGGACTATAGGGGACTTATTCTTTCTATTATAGGGACCTATAATAGAAAATGGAACCTTGGGGGCACCAAGCCACCTACTTGTTCCCTTCCATCCGCCCTTGTTCCTAGATAGGTGATATTGGCATTCCAAGCTTCATAGATTTAATTTTTTTCCCCACATAAAATCATTAATTTTTACTAAATAACAACTGCTACCCTCATTTAATTTAAACCACCCATATGGCTAAGTCCATTGGATGACACTTTTAGTGCATAGCATAGAGGAGGATTAATGCACAGGATAAGGCAAAGAAATGGAAATAGAAAAACAAATAAGAACTTGAGTATGAAACTATACTGTTTTCTTTTGCATATCTAACACGAAATGTATACACTTCAAATTTTTCTCACAAATAAATAATTTGTTACCCACTTTTGAAAAGTTGAACTTGAACATTGCTCCTTTGAATGTATATTCATGTTACAATATGTAAGATATACATGAGAATATGAGATAAATTAGGTTTTTCTAATTAGAGGCATTTATGTAATTTAGATCAACTTTTATTCCATTCCACATTGAGTCCATGTGCCAAGCACATCCCATTCCTAAAACAACCGGACTATGAACTGGTAATGGCCATTTCATTCTATTATCATTACATTACCATTCTGAAGAATTGCCATTCAGCATACCAAACATGCCCTAAGAATATTCCAATAGTCTGCATATGATCCAAAGTTCAATTGATTTTAAGTTCTATAATTATATCAGGGGAAAAAACTGATCATCACTTTTAATAGACTGGAAAACAGAACGAAAACAGAAACTTACAAAAGTACAATATTTTCTTATTTGGTAGGGAAAGGGGGAGAGTGACCAAGAAGTGTACTCGAGT
This sequence comes from Gastrolobium villosum, assembly GCA_032173675.1. Classification (NCBI taxonomy): domain Eukaryota; kingdom Viridiplantae; phylum Streptophyta; class Magnoliopsida; order Fabales; family Fabaceae; genus Gastrolobium; species Gastrolobium villosum. The sequence goes on along the minus strand of JAVKPL010015449.1, from coordinate 8,241 downwards.
GAAAATTAGTAACAAGGGTGGACATCAGATCACTCCTCGATCCTTTAATAACTTAAGAGAAAATCAGAAGATGAAAGCCTCGTAACATGTTTGAAATTAGTGAATTACAATTTCTTTTGGCATACAATAAACTTATAAGATATATATCTAAACAAGAACTGGTAAACACTGCTTTTAGTAGTAACAAGAACTGGACTTATCAAATAATTGGATCACTAATTGCATCCTTCATCGAAACTGATTTGAATCTTTCATAGAAATTTCCTTTCACGTTCCACCATTTTGGTTGATGTCATATAGGACACATTCCGCAAGTGATTATCAAATAATTCAGAAATGCCACAAACCCAACACCAGTCCATCAAGTAAAGAAAGATCCATATCCAAGAGAATGCATATAAACAAGTTACTGAATACTCAAACAGGACCATAATTGTATGTTTGCAGTCACATCAAAATCGATCACATAAACTGAATCCAAAAAATGAAGTCAATACCGTCCAATTTCGAGTCTTTGCCAACCGACGCGAAAGAGCATGAATGCAGTATGCAACATCAGCCCTGGGTCGAGCAGCAGAAGTAGCAAACAGAATTTCTACAATAAAATCATAAAAGCATGTAAATTTGTCATCTTTCCATCACAAAAATGAAAACCCAGAAGACCAAATCGGATCTAAAAATCACAAATCTAAAAATCACTCACTTCTGAGGTGTCTCTCTTTGGGAGGACACTCAACATGGTTCGTGGCTTTGACAATGGCAACGTCCAAATCCTAAAAATAAGATCCAATGAAACCAACCCACTTGACAAAATTCATCAAAAAGAAAGAAATAAATCAAATCATAAAGAAAAATTGGACCGAATACATTAAAAATTTTCTTGGGATCCAAACAACCTATCTTTAGAAAACGAAAAAAGAAAAAAGAAGAAAGAAAAGACCCAATAAAAAGAATACCGCAAAATCGCTGTTGACATGGGCAAGACCCACTTTGGTGGAGTCTTTGATGGCACCATAAGCTCTTCTCCAAGACGGAAGAGTACCCATTTCCACACTTTCAGCGCTGATCTCTCGGTTTTCTCTCTCTCTACAGTCTTGACCGTGTGATGGGTCTTGAGGAGGAGAGAGAAAGTGAGGAACTTTGATCAAATCGAAGTAATTGCTTCGACTAAGTGAAGAATCAAATCGAATTCCGACAACCTTGGCTTTTTGCGACCCCTCCTTTGCTGTGCATCACACCGGTTTTCTTTTTTTCTTTTTTTGTTGGTAACTTTCTTTTTTATTTATTTTTTTAATTTTTATAAATATAATAATTGGTAACTAGTGATTACTACTATTCCAATTAAGAGCAATGATTGTGTATTACTGTATATTAAAGTGATTATTAACTGACGAAAAGTTACTATGTGGTTGGCCACACTCCTCAATCACAACTGTAAGTAGCTGTTACGGAATTGTTGTCTTGTACATTGATCTATGATCAAACTTAGATAGATATAAATGGGCACTATCTGAACTCTCTGTTTTCATTTTTTAGTAGTTATGATGTGTGTGATTTTTCTTAGTAGTGTGATTTTATTAAGGGTTAATTTTTTCTCATTTTATATGAAAAAAGATTCTGATGTTACACACACAATCAAAATATGGGTTCCATTTTTATTTTTTATCTTTTTATGGACCCCACTTATATATTGAGTGTGTAGCATGAGAAAATTTTCTTATGTAAAATGAGAAAATTAATCCCTTTTATTAAACAAAGATAAATTCACAGCATAGTGAAATTGGGAGATATAATACTGGTATTTTTCTTTGGTGAATGGAGATAAATTATTTTTGATTATATTTTTATAATTCTAATATATTACAGGGTTATATTAATTTTCAAATAGAAAAAATAATGAGGCCATCATTAAAAAAACAGTCGCACAATTGTTAGTGTGTGCAATTAGTTTCTTATTCTTGAAGAAACTGAGAGAAAAAGACTTTTATGATATATGAGAAGTCGCTTTTCCTATTGCCCTCACTTTAATGTCCGTGTCAATCATTTTTTTATTTTTTTAGGACGGATTCCACCTCTTTCTCTTTCACTAGGAAAGCTTCAACTTCTCATATAACATGAGAATTGAGAAGTTAACCCACAAACTAATTGTCCCTACTTTGTTATTATAAATTTTAGATAATTGATTATTTGTCAAGATTAGAGAATTTTGAACTCTTTTAGAAAAGAAAGTAATCGGTTATTACTTTAAATAATTTATTATTGAATGTTTTAAAAACAAAAATATGAGTCCCAAGAGAGAGAATGAGAGTTACTGAAACTGCGCAATACTAGATATTCCAAAAAACAACGCTTTTGAGCTTGATGCAAATGGCTAAAATATCTTCGGTTAAGAATCGAACTTTTTTTTAGTTGTTGAATCTCTCTTTGATTGATCAATGTGTGATATTTTGAAGAGCTAAGAGATTTTGAGAGTCATATTCTTTTTCCTTCACAATGCCCTTTATTTTTTATTTTTTCTAATTTTATGGAGGAGAGAATGCAAAAGTTAAACAAATATATATCAAAACATGATCATTTCATTAAAATAACATAAAATTATATCCTTTAAAACAATAAAAGATTTTTTCCTAGAATTATAATTTTAAAATACCAAAAAAATTAAAATTTATTTTTATTCACAAATATAAAAAATTTAAGCAGAATAATGTATAAAAATTTATTAGAAGTGAAATATATTTTACCAAAACTCACTACATTTGTGTTGACAACTAACTATATAAAGTTCATTTACTAAAAAAAAAAGTATATAAAGTTTAAGGCATTTTGGTTCCTACCAAAACTTGAATGGACAAGCAATTAAGAGTGGTTGCGGATGAGTCTCATTTCCATGTGTCATATCCTCAATCAACATAAAAGTTTGTCATCTTTTTCCACAGAAGGCCATTCACCCGTTGCCATGGAACTGAACTGTGGAAAAGGATAAGGAACCAAACTCAAAAGAGAGTTTTCTAAACAAAAAAATGAGTTGCTCATTCAGCCTCCATGTTCCCAAAGCTCTTCCTTCCCTTCCCACTTCTCTGATCTTTATTGCTTCAAAACACAAATCATCCCATAAAAGCACTAGTCCTTCCCAATCACTACATGTACGTTGCTTTTCTTCTGCCAACCAATTCTCCACTAGTTTTAGTTTGTTCCCTTTCCCTTCATTGAAAAACTTATCTAACTTGAACACATGAATCCAATTGCAGACAATAACATGTAGCAGCCAGAAGCCAAATGATTATTTCACTCTGAAGAAACCAAGTTTGGCACTGCACATAGGAGCAGTACTCTTGGCCATTGTGAGGTTTTTGCATATAGAAATTCAGTTCTTGATACCCTTTTTGCTGATATAAACAAAAGTTTATTGTGGCTACTTACATGAACAGGCTGAGCAGCCAGCATTAGCAGTCACTGGAGAGAATAACCCACCAGAACTTACTGGTGTTTTGATACAATTGGGGATCGTTCTCTTTATCTATTTCCTTATCGTCCCAGTAAGTTATTTATTTCCTTTCACAATTTTGAAATATATAAAAATGTAATCTCACACAACAGCTTAAGTTTTTGGGTTAAATTGGTTCTCTACATGGTATCAGAGCCTCGTGTCCCAGGTTCGATCCTCGCCGCCCCCCACTTTCTTTTGAGTGGAATTTTTTTGTTCACCCCACTTTCTTTCGAGTGGAATTTTTTTGTTTACATATATATAAAACCATTAACGTAACCTCACCCAAAAGCTTAAGCTTTTGGGTTGAATTGGTTCTCTATAACAACTATGCAATCCAAGTTTTTCCTTATGTATTCAACTAGAGTATCTGAATTGCAGCCAATAATCATGATCTGGCTTTGGAAAAGATGGTACAGAAGAAAGCTTCTGGAGATGTACTTACAATTCATGTTTGTCTTCATTTTCTTTCCAGCGTGAGAAGCTCTTCCCCTCTCTATAAACAAATATATATATACTGCTGCTGATACCATTATTGTCTAACTTTGTCAAGAGACTACTCTATATTCTAGTATTCTCACAATTTTACACAACTGCAGTGGTGTACAATTGTGTGCCACCTAGAACTTTTCCCGTCAAATAGGGATGAAGCAACTGGTACAATTGTGCACAATTGTGCCTTGTGATAATTAACATACAAATAAAGTTTGGTTGCATTACTCTCTCTTGAAATCATTTATTCTAATAATTGGCAGCATATATATATATAGGATTAAATACTTGTTACGTTATATAAGAACAATTTCTTCTCCAACACAAACAACTAACATGTGAGTCTATTGAAATTTTTATTTTATTTTTGTTTTATCTTTTCAATGGAACCTATTGTGTGTATAAGAGAAGATATTATTTTCATGTGATATGAAAAGTCTTTAATTCATATATATATATATATATATATATATATAAGAAAAATATTTTTGGTTTTACTGTAAAAAATATTTCTATGTCACATTCATATAAAAGTGAGAAAGACAGCTTACCAAAAAAAAAAATGGGTGGGTCCTATAGTGGGATCCATTCACTTTTATGTGAGTAGCAGATAAATTTTTTTTGTAGTAAAAACAAAAATGCTAAACTGTTATAAGTTGATCATATCCTATATATGTATATATTCTTTTATGGACCCACTCATTTTTGAGTGGCAGATATATATATTCTTTCTTCTGAAAGCACACTAATGGGTGAATTATTTCCTTCTTGTCCTGCAGGGTTATTCTTTGGGCTCCATTTCTAAACTTCAGGAAGTTCCCACGGGATCCATCCATGAAATACCCTTGGTCTATACCTGAAGATCCTTCTAAAATTAGAAATGCATACTCAAAGTACCCATTTGCCAAACCTGAAGATTATGATAATTTATGAGATTGCGACCAAAACGCAACAAATCAGAAGTTCGATTGTAATCCTAAAAGTACAGTTCTCCAAACTACATTGTTGTGAATGTAATATTATCCATTTCTCTGCTTTTGATTACAAACTGTATCGAATGTGATTCAGATACAAGTTTTTACGGTAACACTTTATATTTTCAATTTCAATGTCCAACAGTGACAATCGGATTCCGTAAAATAAATCAACTTCTCTTTAATCGCTAAGCTAGTGAGATTGATCTTGATGCATTGTCAAGGGTTTCAAATCAATATGTGCGTGAGGTGAGAATCAATTGAAATTAATCTAATATATTTGACACACAATTTTTATCGAAAATAATATTAATCATTTCAGTACTTGAACTATAAGTAGTTACGATATTGATCATGCATGCCAAATTTCAGTAGGACAAACCCAGACTCGAACCCATACCTCCCGATTACAAAATGCAACCTTACTAATGGAACTCATACCTTGCCATCATAAGGTGCAACCTTACTACCTCACCCTCAATGCCAAATTTTAGAAAACTGAAACAAAATTAAATATGTCCGTCAAACAATAATAAATTAGAGTCTCAAGCAGAAAAAGATGGTTTTAGCATCAATAGGCTAAAATGACGAAAGCCTAAACAAGAAAGCGCCTACACACTCGAAGATTATTACTGAAATCAATTATCGACTTCTCCCGTTCTCTGACTCACAGCAATCATATATATTGCTTTGAATCGACCGTTTGATAAGCTCAACAATGTTGTTCATTTGAAGGAAAAAAATAAATGAGATCAGAGAAAATACAGGGAAGAAGGGCACAAGCCATGATAACCGTGCAAAAGCTAGAGAAAAATTTTACAGTACGCCATCAAAATTCCTTCGATTCAACTAAATTGACTTGAAAATAAAGGTATAGTTACCTCTCAATGGCATTTTGCCAGCATTGTTAAATTTAAGGCATAAGATAACTAAATTTTAAGACTCAACAGAAACAACAACATCAAATAAATTATAAAATGGTCAAACTAAATTAAACCTCAAAGCAGTGTTAACCTCAACTATTCTCTGTCATCCGAACAGGATTTGAACTAAGTTTACAACCTCCACATTATGCACTTTATTACGAGGCAATCAGTTTATTGTACCCATTGTGATTGAGATGGGCTTAGAAGAAAATTGCTGCTTGGTGCAACCAATTGCCAGTATTGCAGAATATTCTCAAAGTGCTCAGTACGGAGAGTTGAAAATTACAGAGAGCTTCTTAAAATCCAAAGATTCCGCATTGGAGGACAAAAGAACAGCACCCACAGCCAAAGCAAGAACGGTGAAGGTCAAACATGTCGTACACCCATGGCTTCGGGAAACTCTTCCTAAGATTATCTTACAATATTTATCTGCATCCTTGAATAGTGCTAGGTGAGCAGCATCTGTCCCGGTAGCCAATGCTTTCTCATTCTGTGGCCAAAAATAGTCAAGATCATTATATTCAAGTTAAACATTCTGCTACTTCAATACAGTAAACACAATTCCATCAGTCCATGTCAGGGTGATTGGTAAAAGATCCCAGATGCAATAAACTGAAAGTATATCATGTAGGCAGATGAATGAGAAACTACCTTTTGCCTAAAATTCCTTAGGGTATCCCTCAGTGACTCATGAGGAGACAACTTTGTTGATTGCTCCTTCCAACCATCAGAAAGCTTCTTCAGAACTGAAACGCTAGCTTCAAGGTTATCCTGATAAGCTTTTTCCTGTCCATATCCAATAAGGAATAAGATCAAAAAAGTAAATATATTTTTTATCCAAAAACCTGCAAAAAACTTGCATGAACTCAAAAAGGTATGTTTCTAGACGGAATAACTCACCCATTGCTTGTAGCATTCAGTGCTTTGGCTCAAACACCAAATAAAAACACCAGCTGCTTCGTTTGATAACTCCTGATTGTCTGCAAAATACAGCCATGTTTCAACATACCCTCAAAACATTTATTTCATCTAAACAACACAAATGAAACAATAAATCAGGTGTCCATACTTTCTCCTGCTGCTTTCATAGCAAAACTGAATATCTGCTGTGAAACTTGTTTCATTGCTTTACTTCCAGGAGAACCACCAAGAGCCACATCTTTCAGAGTGGGATATACGGCCTCAAATCTTTCCGTAGCCTATATAAAAGCAGCATATTGAAAAAAATTCAAAGGTTTAGAGCTATGATATATTCAAATGCAAATATACCAGAGAAAGCGGAACATATACCTTTACTCTAGCTGAGGATGGAGGGAAAGTGACACGGATCAAAATTTCAAATGCAGCAGGAGGAATTAACCGTTCCCCTTTTCTCACAGCACCATTTACTAAAACAGGCCGTGCTTTAGGGGTAGACAAAATTCTGCCACCAACAAATCACAAAAAAATAATGGTGATGACACTAGTATCTACATAAAAAGAAAAGGGGTATAAAAAGGTACATAAAAAAATAAAAATAAAAGAACATCGATATTTACATACTTTTCCACTAGCTGCAAAACCAAATCCCTGGATTGGGGATTACCACTTTTGCTATTCACAATAGGTAGGAGATTCCGTGCCCAAGCATACAAGCCTACTGAGAGATCTCCTACTGAAGCCTACACAGAAATGTTTCAATATTAAGCATTATAACAACGAAGGGTAAACGCTACAGTTCTCCTTTTGAGTAGGTCATACTGACAACTTATTTTTTTGGATGTCCCATAAGTTCTTAGTTATTTTTGCATATACCCCTTACCTGTAGGTAATACTATCATCCATACAATAACTGGAAGCTTATGTCTTGCCCTTGATACTTTGTGCTGAAACCAGAAGACAGAAAACTACAATGTACAAAGCAACTATCTAAATCAAATTTATTCATATGGAAGCATTGTATTTATTTTCACTTCTTTTCATTTTCAAAAGAAAAATACATATAGATTGAATAATGTAAGTGTAAGACCCACAACTGATATTAAATATAAGGGACTGGAAAATAATGCTAAGTCAGCAGGTAGTTGTTGGAAGAGAATATTCTAGAAAAGGGCTCAACAGAATTCACTTCAGGGGCTTGGAATGCAGCAGGAAAATAAAGGATAAGTATAGACAGCATCGGTATGTAATCTTTGGTTTGGGCTGGAATTGGGAATACTAGAGCCTCTCTAAGTGCTCTAGGTTATCTGAATCTTTTTCCTTCAATTTATTGTATTTTCCTTTACATTTACAAAGCTCTTCGTAAACCTTTCAATACTGTTGTGGTTCTCCAAATGTATACCGGTCAAATATTGTATTAAGTTTCCATATCAGAATTAAAGTTTCC
>JAVKPL010015448.1:0-12664 GCA_032173675.1 Gastrolobium villosum | reverse complement strand
TTTCCTAAATCTGGGAATTGGGCGCACCACATTAGGTACAGAGGAGCCAAACTGAAAAAGACCCCTAACAGAAAAAAATTTCTGAATCAAAGGGAGATTTCTAAACCTATCTGTCTTAATTTCTTTTGTTATTTCTGTTTTGATATTCTCTGAGCAACATACCTGGATTTGTGTTATCTGTGTTAGCTACTCACGTAATAAGATGATTAAATCTTAGAGAGCATATAAGATACTGTGTGAGAAGTCATAATGAATAAATGTATGAGTAATGCATTGAAGAATAAGACTTATTATTGCTCGTTTGATTGAATTCCTTGTTGAGAGTTACAATTGATATGTGATGATAAAGGGAATTTAGATTCTAGTTTGATTGCACAGCCGTGAGGTTTGAGCCTATACAGTAAATTTTCTTTGTAGAGAGACCTCACTGTGATAATACTCTAGAACTTGATCTGTTTCTCTGTGATGCATGCATGATCTGAAATGATTAAGGCAATTCTTTCTTGTTAACTACTTGGCCAAATAACTGTCCAAAAAATAAATAAATAAATAAAAATAATTCCATTTGCTAGCCCCTTTGAGCCTTGGCCTATTAATTTTTTTATTTTTTTTTAAAATTCAACCATAAGACACTTGACTTCATTTCCTATTGACATACCTTGAATGAGATTGAAGCACTTATTATAGAAAATTCAAGGAAAAAGTCCATAGAAGTTAAAGTGATGGCAAAAACAAAAGCTGAGACCAAAGAGAAAAAGAACAAAATGAAAAGTTGCATAGCAACGGAAAAAGCATGAGAAGGTCAGGAAGAAAGAAGAAAAAGAAAAGTATGAATAGAAAGGGAAAAACTAAGTGAAATTGTGTCTGAGCATGAACAACTAGTAGTGTTTCAATCTCATAGTAAAAATTAGCCACTTTCCCAAATATTCATACCTTAGCCTAAGCCAAGTTACAACCTTGCAAAGATCTTTGGATCTAATTGTGCATGTGTTACATATTCCTCATTCTTAGGAACTTGAGAATAGGATCAAGCCTATGGTAGTCTTATTGCACTGATGGATTGAGAGTTTAAACCCAATATACAAGAGTGAAAAGTGCAGTGATTATCTTCGTAAGGAGTGATCAAGCTAGATTCTAATCCCTTATGCAGAAATTGATTACTGAAATTCTCAACTTTGAATTCATTCATGCATAGCATTATGACTTTGAATCTCTTCAATGTAGGAAAATGCATTAGTGACATACATTCTTCTCACAGGGCTTATTATTGCTGCCTAATGTTTGATCTTATTTATTGCTGGGGACAGCAATATCTAAATCTGGGAATTGTTTGATATGCCTTCAGCATATAGATATTTCAGAGTAAAAAGAATACGGATTTGACTGTAATTCAGTAATAAAGGCTATTATTTTTAATGAATTATTAACAATCCATGTTCAGACACACTTTCACTGATTTTTCTATATTTTTATAGGTTAAGAGGTGAAGAAATTCAAAATTTGAAAAACAAAGAAGGGAAGACCGCGCGAGAGACCGAACAAGGTGCCAGAGGATCGCACCACTATTGAATTCAGAATTTGAATTCAAAATCTGAATTCAAATCTGATTTAATTTAATATTTCCGTTATACGTTTTTGTAATAAAGTGTAATTTAATTCTTCGGTTACGTAATAAGTGTAATTTAATTCTAACGTTATCAGAGGGATATTTTCATAATTTGCACGGAAACCCTAATTGGCTGCTATTTGAAGGGGTCCCCTCCACACATTCAGGGGATGCTACACTCCATTCCTCATAATTCAGATTTCTTCAGAGGAGAATCCGGAGTTCTTCGAGTTCTTCAAAGTTCTTCGTGTTCTTCTAGTTCTTCTTCTTTTCTTTTTGTTTTATGTTTTATTTTTGTAGATCAGTCATGACTATGGTTGGCTAGATCTACTTTTATTGTGGTAAGGGTCACAACCCTTGATGTGAACCCCTTGTAATTTGGATCAGGTTTATGTTTATTTATCTAATTGCATTTATTTTCCTTTGCTCTTCATCTATAATTCTTTTAGATCTGATCATTCTAATGGGATTGCGAGGGTTAGGGTTCGCAATAGGGATATTGGGATCCTAATTCCTGACAAGAAGGAAAGTAACTGTTCATGTATGCACTAGGGATAGGCTACATGAACCGCAAACGTGAAAGATTCATCGAGTCATACGTTTAACCTAAAAAGGAATTACTAAGGGATTAGGGTTCTAATAGGGTTAATAAGGTTAAGATCACTAAGGGATTAAGGCTTAACCAATCAAATAAAAGATGGTGAATCGTTTGATCAATGGGTAAATCGAATGTAAACGTTGATTCAAATTACAAGGTGGGGATCAGAAAGGTGTTTGTCCTCTTACTGCAATATTTTCTCAATTATTTTTTACATCTTTTATAATTCAATCTTTCTTCATCTCTTTCTTCAGAAAACCCTAAAAATACGCAATTTACTTTTTAATTTACTTTTTGTTTTTAAACCAACAACAATTGCTACCTCTTTTGATCCGTTCAACATAAGGGGACTGGTTATTGTAGTACTTGGTCTACAATCCCTGTGGAGACGATACTTACTTATCACTTTTATTACTTGGAATGATCGGTATACTTGCCGATTTCGCAACAAGTCATTAACCATGGTGCTTTATTTATAATGTCATATCTTAACTATAGAGCAAAAAGAGAAGCTTTCGGAAATGGAGCAGCAACAGAAGAAAGCTGAGGCTGCCCAGAGGCATAAAATGCAAGTTGAGAAGGCTGCCAGGGAACGTGAGGTATGTTTTTGTTCTCTCCAAATTGCACCTTTCCTTACACAGATAGGCATGACAATTTGAATTCATTTTGTAGGAAGAAGCTATCAGAAAAATACTTTGTCAAGACTCCAGTAGGAAGAAGCGAGAAGATAAAATAAAGAAGCGCCAAGAAGAGCTGGCACATGTTGGTTTTTCAGCTCTAAATGAATTTCCTACACTCTATTTCAATATATATTTTATACAGCTTTCAATCTTTATTGGAATATTCTTTACAGGAGAAGGCAGCCAACGCACGAATGCTTGCATCTAACACCATCAGATATGTGTCGTGTCCTACTGGGACAGTTGTGACTTTTCCTGATGAAATGGGGCTGCCTAGCATATTGACCTCCAAACCCGTCAGGTATCAGGCTATACTAATTTGGTTTATAGTACCTGTTAGACTAAAAAATTGAGAAGAATGAAATTGATATTAAAAAATGAGTTGTAGTGACTGCCATTGGCTTTAGCTGTTTCCCTGATTTTGACAACAACAAACATTGGTCTCAAGTTAGAAACATGTGCTGTTTGACTAACACATCAAAACTTTCTTTCTCTGTTAATGATATCATTGGGTATTGTTTCAGTTATCCTCCACCTCGTGAGAAGTGTGCTGGTCCATCTTGTTCGAATCCATATAAGTATCGAGATTCAATATCAAAGCTTCCTCTTTGCAGTCTCCAATGCTACAAAGCGGTCCAGGAGAAGATGGCTGCTGAAACTATCTCTTGATGTTGCCAATGATCCTCAATCACTGGTTTCTGCCAGTTATATTGCACCATTGATGTTTTTGTCTCTGGTAGAGGCTTTAGATTACAGAATTTGTGCGTTGAGCTTTTGGTAGAGAGCTCATTTTGCGGATTGTTCATAGGTTAAATTAGTCAAAGTTTTTTTTTTGGGTATTGGATTTCATATCTATTAACTTATTCATTTGATTATTTCTTTCATTTGGAGAAAAAATTACTTATTGTTTTTAAGGATTCATTAAAATATTTCGCTAATTACAATTTTGGAGTTAGTTTTCATATAATTTGTAAGCTGAATTTGAAATTTTAAAAATACATTTCAGCAATAGATGTAAGTGCTAGCTTATAAGAATAACCACAACTGTCATGTTCGTCTTTAGGTGGAATCATAAAATTCCTTTCTAGTTTTTTTTTTTTATAACAAATTCCTTTCTAGTTTTTGTTGTTCTTTTCATAAAACTCTAATCGTTGTCATATTCACAAACGAAGTCAGCTGATTGTTATAAAATAGTTAATATTTTTTTTTTGATAAACAAAAATAGTTAATATTAAAATGACCTATATTAATGATAACTGTAGAGAAAATTTTTGCAAAATATTGATGAAGGGATTAAAAGGTGGGAATGACAACGTTTTAATTTTTTTATTTATTATTTTTAGTAGGGCAAGGAGCCCAAAACAAAATATTTATTCAATTTTTAGTTTGGGAAATTGAGATTTTTTACTTTTTACTTTTGGGGTTCGAGTTCCAATCTTGAGATTTTTTTTTAATTATATTTGAAATGTGTTAAGTGTATTTGATGGCATGGAAAATTGGTATGAATTTGGATCTTATGATTATACTTGTTACTTGCCATTATTAGTGTAACGCCCTCCCTTGTATGCATCCAAGAGAGTCGTTTGCTAAGCGGAATTAGAGTCGTTAACGTCACATGAGCTAACAAAGATTCTCATATATAAAATAAAATCTGAAAAACGTTTCTACAATTCTTATCACATCTGTTTGGACGATAAAAATTATTTCGAGTGATTTAGAAAGAGCACGTTGAGGGCTTCGCGTTCATATAAAATAATAGTAAATCAGAGTTCGTTTGCTCATAAAAACACCACCCGTAAGGTGCACTGTAAAAATTTCAGCACTTAAGTCTTTTAAAAAATTCCTTTCACAAACGTTTTTCAAAAATAGCCGCTGTTCGTAAAGTTCAAGATAAAATAAAGATGATAAGGTCTACAGTCATCCAAGAGTACCAAAACATTAAACATTACAATCATCCAATCAATCAAACAGCAACAGTGATAATCCATGCATCAGCAAGCAACAGCAAAACATCACTCCTTCAAATGCTTTTACGTCCTCCTGCCATTTTGAAAAAATAGCAGCCCCGAAGGGGTGAGAAAAATCCCAGTAGTGTGGCAACAAAACCAGTAATATAACAGTATTAACTAGGCACTAAATCATAAACAGTCACTTCAACATATCCTTGTTCCTTTTCCTTTTTCCTTTTCATCATATTCATATATATAGCGCATATAACGCCTTTCCTTTTCATCATATTCATATATTGCGTATATAACGCCTTTCCTTTGCGCTTTTAGCACCGTCGTGCGCGCACTTCACAGTGGAATCAAATACCCTTGGCACCTGAGCTCCATGTGGATTCCAACTGTGGGCCTATGCGGACTGATGCCAAGTGTCCCATACCCCGGTACCTTGGGGATGCCTATATGATGCTTGCTCAAACACATGGTCCTGTACATAACTATTCTAAAACAAGGCCTATATGATCTTGATACATGCATGTCATGCTATGCTTTCACACACAAAGCGTAAAAATGCGGTATGATGTAAGATGCATGCTTATATACCTTTCATATAGCCATCACGGCACATATACTTTTCATATGCGTTATGCTGCCACATAACATCTTTACCTCATAATCATATAGCCATCACGGCACATTTTTGGCAGTTTCCTTTCATCATAATGGAACATAATACGGAATATGGAGCATCATGTCACAATTTTATACCAGTAGTTAATAGTCACATTAGGTAATATCGCCTGACACTTACCTTGTGTGCCTTAAACAATACCAAACCGCAGCGAAGTATCTCACTTCTTATGCACACCTAAATCAATTACAACCAATCATTTACAGCAGCGATTTACAGCAGAAATAGTGAGCATACAGCAGTGTTTTACAGTGGAAAACAGTGAGCATACAACAGTGTTTTACAGCAGAAAAATAGTGAGCATACAGCAGCGTTTTTATAGCAGAAAACAGTGACGTTTGTTCTTAAAACAGTGAGCAGAAACAGTGACTTTTTCCTTAAAAACAGTGGGCAGAAACAATGACGTTTTTACTTAAAAACAGTGGACAGAAACAGTGATGTTTTTACTTAAAAACAGTGGACAGAAACAGTGACGTTTTACAGCAGAAAAACAGTAGCACCTTACAGCAGAAACAGTGACCATTTTAAAACAGAAACAGTGACATTTTGGACCTCAAAACAGTGGCAGAACAGTGGCTTTAGACAGTGGCAGAAACAGTGGCATTTGAATGTTAAAACAGTGACATAATCAATGGCATTTGGACCTCAAAACAGTGACATAAGTAGTGTTATTTGTGCATCAAAACAGTGGCATGAATGGTAACATTTAATCATTAAAACAGTGACATTAGTGGTGATATTTGCACATCAAAAACAGTGGCAAAGGGAGTGGTTTTTGAACATTAAAAACGGTGGCATGAATGATACATTTGAACATTCAAAACAGTGATATAAATCATGATTTTTAGACATTAAAACAGTGGCATAAATAGTGATTTTTGATCATCAAAACAGTGGCAAAATGGGAGTATTTAGACACCAATACAGTGGCATAGAGAGTAGTGTTTGGACATCAAGATGGTGGTTATTTTATGCAGAAACAGTGGCTCATTAAGTACTAAAACAGTGAGTGTTTTTGGTGCAAAACAGTGACATATGTGGCATTAAAACAGTGAGCTTTTTATGCAGAAACAGTGGCACATAATGGACTAAAACAGTGAGTGTTTTTATGCAGAAACAGTGAGTGTTTTTATGCAGAAACAGTGAGTGTTTTTATGCAGAAACAGTGAGTGTTTTTATGCAGAAACAGTGAGTGTTTTTATGCAGAAACAGTGGCATGTGGAGCACTAAAACAGTGGCATAAGTGTGCAGAAACAGTGGCATCAAAATGGTGATCTTGAGGAACCGAAACAGTGAGCACTTTGTCCTCAAAACAGTGGCACATTCAAAGGGAAACAGTGGCATATTTCTCTTCAAAACAATGGCATATTCATACAAAAACAGTGGCATATATCTTAAGCATTACCATGAGACTTTCATGCATACAACTCCTCATAAAATAGCTCCATCCTTATTCCTTTACCATACTCATTCAAGAATCCAAAACATATTCAAATAGACATTCAAGAACACACATGATCACACACCATGAGGAGGTCTAAGTTCCAGGCTTACCTCTTGTAGCACACACTTCTTGTCACACACCACACCTTTCTAGTTCTACCAACAACAAGTCCACACTTCCTAGGAGAAGATCTATGCGCATAAATGGTGAGGAGGACAACTTTGGACAGCTCCCAAGGTGAGTACCAAAGCTGGACAGTGAGGGGGAAAAGAGGAAGGAAACTCACACTTACATGGTGGTATAGGCCACGGTTTTGAGAGGTGAGGGAAGATGAGTGATCAAAGCTTTTCTTTCTTCCTCCAAATACTTGTATGTTCGGCTAGGAGTGAGGGAGGAGGAGGAGATGTGGGCTGAACTTGTGCAAAGTGAGGGAGAGTCCCTCTTGTGCGCACATCTTAAGGAAGAGGGGAGGAGAGGTTGAAATGATGAGGCATCATGGCAAATCTGGTTGCTTGTAGAAGTGGGACTGCACAATAGGTTTGAACAAGCAAGAGTTTGCTTCTAATATACACAATGCACAAGCAAAGAGGTGAGGGAAAGGTTCAGATCTGAATGAGTGTTATAAGTCAGAATTTTTTCACACAAATGACCAAGCTATGCGCATAGGGTGGAGTGGAGGAGGTGCATCATGAGCACATGTAAGAGGTTTACTAAGTCAACAAGCAAGACAACTATGTGGCAGCCAAAAATCTGAATTTATGCAGTCTATGTGCGCATGGGATGAGAGGTTGCAGCCCCAAAATCCTTCTTTGGTTGCATGTGGAAGCAAGGGCAGATTTGGCTCATGATGGACTGCCAAAAGCATGCAAAAATCTGCACATTGCAGCCTCATGATGGAAGGTGTAAGGTGGTTCTCCAAGTCAACAAGTTAGGCAGTTTTGTGACATAGAAAAATCTGATTCAAGCTCTCTACATGTGCGCCTAAATGAGGGAGAATGCAGCCCAAAATCATGCTACATTGTACATGTGTCTTCCATGCAATGAAGTTGAACTCAAGTGTGCATAAGCAAAGTGAGGTGGCGGTCAAACAAGGGAAAGGTAGGCAGATTTTTCTAAGTCCTATCCATCCTTTTGTGCGCAAGAAAAGAGTGGAATGATACACCTAGCCAAGTGGTTGTTCCTTGATACACAAGACACCCTAGTTGGACAAGGCTTAGGGGAGATAAGGGTGGACACAACCTTGGGCTGAACTAGCTTGATCCAAAAGCCATCCTTGGGCCATTGGCCACACACACAAAGAATCCAATCACACAAGTCCAATAGTAACAAGTCCACACACACTAGCCCATTTCCAAAGTCCAATAAACACTAAAGCCTTCTAACACACACTCACATTACTCACATGATTTTAATAAATTTCACATGTCTACATAAGCACCCTCCTATGATTTAATTTAAATACTTACCTTATTCTTATCCAAGGATAAAATCAACAATTCGCAAGCCATCAAACATAAACCATAAATCCGAAATCTACACATACATCTATAACATATAGTACTTAAGTATTTTACTAATTATGCGGGATGTTACAATTATTGATAGTTTTACCCATATTTTTGACCTTGGGATATTGAAAAGGTCAAGATTTCCTTACACTCTTAAGCTGGTGTTAAGTGGATTATAAGCTTCTGTATATCGTAATTGATGTTAATTGAGTTTGCTTACTTGTATTTTAGTTCATAATCATATTGGCTAAAATGGGTTTCCCCATGGGCTGAAATTCTTGGATAAATGAGATGAATAAGTTGGCACTTGATAATTTCATAATCAAAATTTATGTACAAGGAAACCATTAGTGTGCATCAAACCTTTGATTTTGAGATATATAGTAAGATAAGCATAGTGGACACTGCTCTGTGTCTTAGTGGAGGTTCTTGTGGTCTTGTGTTTTTTAGGATTATAAATATGGCAGATTCAATGCTAAGATGGTGATGCAGAAAGGTCGTCCTAATGGTCCTCAATCCTGTCAAATTCGAATTGCTGAATGTGTGGTTGGTGATGACAGTAGAATGATCATATTCTCTGCTGGAAATGATCAAGGTATATACGTTATTACTTTAGTTTCGCTAAGCTACCCTTGTATAAGTTTTCCTTACTGTATCATGCTATTGTTATTGTCATCATATTTTTACATTCTTGTTGGTTGTTTTTAGCTTTTTAATTGGTCGGGGGACGCGCACTCTTTCATTATTTTCCATGGAGTATTCATATATCATGTGTCAAGTGTTTTATATTGTCCATTTTTATAGACATCTGTCATTTCTGCTTGATGTCTTTAACAATGGCTCTATTTTGTCCGTGTCATGCATCAAGTATTTTTATTTTCTCAATTTTCTTTGCCATGCATCAAATATTAAAAAAAAATTATGTACTAAAAAAAAAATTGGCACTAGCTAATTTTTTGTCCTGGCTCCTCCAATGTTTCTATATGAAAATGGGAATGGCTTGTTCCCATTTGTATTTGTTCAATTGAGTTCTGAGTTTCTGATCTGAGCTTTTTTCTTTCTTTTTTTCCTGAACGGAAGTTGTATATAAAGCAGGGAAGTTTGTGCTCAAGTAACCCATCTTTCACATAAATGGCCGATACTGCTGTATTGGAATCACTCCGTAAAAGGAGGAGGGATTTGGAGGAAGAACATACAGTGGGCTTAGTTCATGACAGCAGTGTTGTGATTAAGCAGCTCAAGGTGAGAGAATGTTTGAAGGGAAAGAAGTATCTAATAGTGCTTGACGACTTTTGGAAAACCCAAGTTTGGGACGAGGTAAAAGGTGTCTTTCCTGATGACAAACACAGTAGCAGAATACTGGTAAAAAGTCGTATAAAGGAGGTAGCTTCTTATTATGGAACAACACCTCCCTATTACCTTCCATTTCTCGATAAAGAAGAAAGTTGGGAACTGTTTTCCAAGAAGGTGTTTGAAGGTCACGTGTCATAAGCTAGTCAAGGACCAGAGTTCTTCAGGAAGCTCATCCAAGTAATGGCACCGATCGATGAGAATATACTGTAGATTAGGCATTTCACCTTTCTCTAATCTCCACTTTTTGACAAACATTCGCTTCATCTCAAACACTCGAAGCCGTGGGAACTCTTCAGCTGCAAAAATAAGGTCAGAAAGATTGACGAAACGTCTTAGTTTCAAAATTTGAAGGTTGACAAGCCGTCCTAGAGTGTTCATGATATCCTTGTTGTGGCTAAGTGAAACATGTAATGTTATCTTCACAATATTTGTTGGAAACACCGATGGAAGCTGTTCAAAGCCTTTTAATTTTGTCGAACATAGATTGGTTAGGCTTGACAGCTCGCTACACCTTCTCATTCCCTTCGGACGAATCTGGCATAAAGGTAGTCCTCGTAAATGTAGCACTTCTAGATTCCAAAGGCTGCATATAGAAGCTGGAATATCTGTGTCAAACGTCGATGTTTTCAAGTGCCTCAGATGGATCATCATCTTCAAATCAGTGCACAGTGAAGAAAAAAGTGATGCTTCAGCATGTAGCACACGGGCCAACTTGAAGTTCTTGAAAAAGTGATCATGATCTTGGCATATCACTCCGCAAAAAAAGAACAAGGAACGAGTGGATGATTGATTAAATTTGTCAAAAGAGAGATAAGATTGTGCTCTCCCGTGCAAGGACAATCTACGGGGGTTGCTCAGTCTATCCATGTTCGCCTCCGTGCAAACCTCCAAGAACATATTGGCTTTGCTCTAAGATATGCAGAGTTAACAGAAAATTGATATATTGAAGCTTAGTTATGAAATCTTACCTCCAAGATTAAAACCATGCTTTTTGTATTTTGCAATCTATCCTAAAGAGTATGAGATTATCGATTGCCGAAGGATTCATCGCAGGAAAGCGTAAGTGTGAACAATGAGCTGATATGGCAAGCTCACGACCGTTGGATATGATCAAGAAAGATGGACAGCAAGCATCTAAACTTTTTGAATTCGTTAATTAGGAAATTTAGTTAGAAGTTAGAAGTTAATTTTTTTAGTTTTCAAATTTTATTTATGAGCAGCAACAAGTAATAGAGTTCTTGGAGTGACTCAAGAAACTCCGCCTTTTGAAGTTCTGTAATTCTGATTAGCTTCAATTTGTTGAACAATTTCATTGTGAGAATATGGTTTGTATCTCTTAACTCTATTACCTTTCGACTTGGGCATGCAATTACAATGTTTCCTTTTTGTTACGAGTTTCTTAGTTGAATTTTCTGGAATCATGTGTTTCTAAATCTTTTCATGGAATCTGGATGATTAGGTTGATACCCATTAATTCTAATTACTTGTATAGTTCAATCTTGATTTTTAGTTAGCAATATCTTGTTGTTTGATTTTTAATTAGTGCATATTTTACTGTTTATTGTAGCTAGATTTATGCATTTTTTCCCTTTGCATTTAGTTGTGAAGATCTTAAGTTTATGATGTTTAATTTCTGATTTTGGTTAGTAACACTGCACTTCTATTTTTGGTTGTATAATAATTCAGTTGGCTGTATACAATCACCTCTATAATGACCCCAATTGGTAAATCTTAATTACAGGTTTAATTTAAGGATTTAAATGCCATAATTAGATTCAGTGAGAAATTTCGAGTATTTTGACTGTAATCATGACTATGTTATGAGCAGTGCGTTCTGCGGAAAATTGCAGTCTCCTCGAATTAACCGGTAGAGCTTAAATGAGCAAAATGATTTTAGAGACATAATTTGATAATTCTGACGACAAATATGAGCTTCAGAATGAAAAATTGTATAGTGTGGCACTTTCCGTGAAAATCTCGTGAATAGTGTTTTTTTTACCGGGTATTTTGTACTGCTGTTAAGCAACCGGTAGAGTCCAGAAACAAATAATTGATGAAATAAGAATAAGAAAGTCCAATATATGCCAAGCAAGTCAATATAGGTCCAAGAAAATGAATAAGTTTAAGTTTTAAGTTTCATAAGTAAAAGAGTACAATTAGGCCATGATACTGTGCATTTCGTCAAAAACGGTGTAGAAACCATACTGTGAATTATGAATATTGTTCCTTAGGACTTAAAAAATTATTGTAAATTATTTTAGTAAAATAAAAATATTTACGTAGCTTTAAGTTGGTTCCAGGGCAATTTAAGAAAAAATACGCGAAAGAAAAACAACCGGTAAAAAGAGGACCTATACATACATGTCCCACTCACTTAAGTGAGCACCATTCACTCACAAAATCTCTCTTCTCTCTCTCATGCCCGTGGAACAGCCAAGGAAAAGGGGGGTTTAGGGTTTGTTTGGTTTTGTTGATTTTCTTTGAATCTTCCACCAAATCCAATGATCCACCACATGAAATTGCTTGTAAACCACCCAATGAACCCATTCCACCCATCAATTTGAGCTATTGTTGAGTGTGTGAAGAGTTCTTCTCTCCCCTAAATTCGAGCTACTATTCATCAAAGGGGAAAAATGTAGCTTTTCATGGAGTTTTGCTTGGTGGAGGTTGTCTAGGCTTTGGGTAGTTGATTAGAGGTAACAAAACTCTAACCCTATGATTTTATTCTTGTGGTTTATGTTTTGAAAATTATGACTATGTTTGAGTGGAAATAAAGTAGCTAAAATTGGAAATTCTATGAAGTATTATGGATGTTTTAGGGTATAAGCATGCTAACTA
>JAVKPL010015447.1:0-12564 GCA_032173675.1 Gastrolobium villosum | reverse complement strand
ATTAAAATTATGTTTGAAGTAAATTTTATTCCTTATAATTTTCATAATCCAAATTTTAAATATATTTCCTTTGTTATCTGTTCTTATAATTTTTATTTGGTTACATGTTAATTCTTATATTCTTATATATAAAAATAAACATTAATTATTTGTAGACTGTATAATTATACAGAAATATATATTAGGACGAAAATGACATTAAAAGCTGAAAATATTGACGTAAAGTATCCCAAATTTATTGAAGGTAGCTCAACTCATCAGTATTATGATCACAACACACACAAGAGAGATCAACGGAAACAACATCAGATAGAAGACAATAGATACAAGATCAGAGCCACCATGAAGTCTGCTGTTAACATCGATTAAGAGAGTTGACCGCAGTCAGCGATCACCACGGGCTTTGAGGTTCTGCCGGAGCTGGACCCCACCTTCTCAATCTCCTTCACCACATTCATGCCCTCCACAACCTGACCGAAAACCACGTGCTTCCCGTCCAGCCACGACGTCTGCGCCGTGCAGATGAAGAATTGAGATCCGTTGGTGTTGGGACCAGCATTGGCCATCGACAAGATACCTGGACCGGTGTGCTTCCTGGTGAAGTTCTCGTCGGCGAACTTCTCGCCGTAGATGGACTCACCGCCGGTGCCGTTCCCGGCGGTGAAGTCACCTCCCTGACACATGAAGTCGGGGATGACGCGGTGAAAGGCAGAACCCTTGAAATGGAGAGGCTTGCCGCTGCGACCGACTCCCTTCTCGCCTGTGCAAAGGGCGCGGAAGTTCTCGGCGGTAAGAGGGGTGGTGTCGGCGTAGAGCTCCATGACTATGCGACCGGCGGGTTGTCCTCCAATGGTCATATCGAAAAAAACCCTAGGGTTTGACATTGTTACGGATAAGTGGAACAAATTCGGGAAGAAAAGAGATGAAAACGGTTTACACAGTTATGTCTTGGTGGGAGGTCCGAGGAGGACTGACTGGTACATATAGTGGCCCGTTACGTTGTCTTGGGGAAAGACCGTTCCATTGGAGCACGTGTCGCATAGTGAGTAGGTAAAGTAACTATAGTTAAGTTTGGGAACTAGGGTTAGTGGGGAGGATCCAATTCCAAAGGAGAAAATGGCCCGAAGCAAAGGGTACTTACTTCGAACTTATCCATTAGCGTGCAAAGGAGAAGTGAAAACACAAATTGCACGAGGAGGAGGGGTACCTTTTTTTTCTTTTTTTAATTTGATGGAGTGATGTGACGAAACGAAATGGATAATACATTGTACACGTGTCGTTAATTCATGCTGCCAAATAAATGTGCATAGTGATTAATTTGTAGAGTGACAATCTGCAAAAGATTCACTAGCTTCAATTTTTAGGATTGATATATTTTATGTATATTATATATATATATATATAAAATATTTTTTGATGTTGCATTAGAATTCAATTCTCATATGTGATCCTTCGATTTGTGTGCAAAACTTTTCTATATTTTATTTATTTTAATAAATATGGAACCCACCACTAGTTGAATTCTGATGCAACATGAGAATTGAAATCTGATGCAACATGAGAATTGAATTCTGATTCAACATGAGAAAATCAAACCCTATATATATATATATATAGGGTTTTATAAGAGTTATGTTGTAAGAAAAAGTGATTGTGTTATGTTATAGAGATTCATTTTGCGTGCCGGTGTTTTTTTTTTGCTGCGGGCCCCACAAAATATTGTGTACGTAAGAAATTTTTTATGGTCATGTTAAATGATAGATGATAAATCATATATATATATATATATATATAAGATTTTTTTATGATATGCGAAATATCACACCTTATATTTCATTAAAAAATGTAGAAGTATAAGATCCGAAGCTGATGAGGAAAATGAAAGGTAACTTGCTTTAAATTTTATTTGGACTTTTGCTTCGAAGGACTAGAATTTGCTCCATACATTATCGGAAATTACAAAGTGGTTTTATCTGAATTTAATTGTCCTTGTTTTGAACGTTTTCTGGGTTCAACACTATAGAACCACACTGCACAATTTAGATTGCAACGGTTGCTATAGAAAATAATTACGCGTCATCACGGATTGGGTGTTGTTATGACCCAATCCAAGGGCCAAATAAGGATAAATAGTTAAGAAAAAAATAAGAAAAGATTCCTAAAATAATATTAATCTCATCGCATCCTCACCATAAAAG
This sequence comes from Gastrolobium villosum, assembly GCA_032173675.1. Taxonomy (NCBI): domain Eukaryota; kingdom Viridiplantae; phylum Streptophyta; class Magnoliopsida; order Fabales; family Fabaceae; genus Gastrolobium; species Gastrolobium villosum. The sequence continues at coordinate 10,366 of JAVKPL010015447.1, read as the reverse complement.
ATCTAAAATTCCATTATATTATTAAAATTTATAAATACGAAATAAAGCTTAAAAAGATATACTTATTCTCTCTATAGCTTTTACTATATGTATGACCACAAAAAAATTCCTACACACAATAATTTGTGGAGCCCATAGTAAAAAAAATTATTCCGACATGCAAAACAAATCTCTATAACATAACACAGTCACTTTTTCTACTACATAATTCTTATAAAACCCATATATTCATATCATATTCCGGCAACATCATTATTATAGTGCATCTGCTTAACATAAATTGTATTTCTCCCGTAAATACTTGAGATAGCATACAAATTCTACAAAAAGTCATTAGTCTTTGACTAAACATCGAGTATATTCATGAAGCTAGTAACTTCATTGGACGCAAATGAAATTCATTTTATTTAAGTATTTGGTTTTAGAAAAATACAATCCGATTATTAATAGATCGTGTGAATTCAAATTCATTGAAATTTATTCAATTCAAATCCCCCTTTTTATTTTCAGATTTTTTAAATTAAGAATATACATAAATATACGTACAATCTAATTTCGACGATTCCTATTAAACCGACTATACTTGATCAAGATGGTTTTGTTTACATCAGTCAATTTTATTTTTTTAAAAGAAATATATACCATAATTGATTGGTTCAGACTTTCTTTTTTAAAAAAAAAAAAAACTGATGAGTGTGCAGCCCTGCAGATGATATTAATTAAGCGAGAGAAAAAGATAGATTAAGGAGTAGAGAATGGACAATAAAATATAAAGATGTGGATTCCACCTCTTAATGAAATGATATAAATTGTGTCATTTAAAAGGACAAATAATCTTTTCATTAATTAATCTTTAAATATGCTCAATATCATTGAAATTGCATTCAATAATGAAACTCTCTTTGTGGCTGTTGAACGAACAAAGATCGTGACGATCACTTGAGGAACTAGTGCATATACCATGCCAGTTCATCATCCAAAAGAAAATCCTCAAATTTAAATTACCACAATCACACAAATTGCGCAATTTTTTTTTCCTTTTTTCAGATTGTGTAAATTGTAATTTGTAAGCCAGGCTTTGGCGATATTTGACGTAGGTAAACATTACGTTGTCTCGGGGAAAGGTCGTTCGATTGGAGCACGTGTCACACTATGAGTAGGTAAAGTAACTATGGTTAAGTTTGGGAACTAGGGTTAGCCAGGTTTTGTCTAAGGAACGCCACCGCCTTATGTTTTAACATTCTTTTTTTTTTCTTTTTTAAATTTAAATGTTTATTTTATTATTATCCATGAGCGTGTGTAAATTAAAGGAGAAGCGAAAACACGAATTCCGCGAGGGGTAGTTTTTAATTTATTTATTTTTTAATTTGATGGAGTGATGTGACGAAATGGATAGAACACTGTACACATGTCATTCATGTATCCTACCAGATGAATGTGCATAGTGATTAATTTGTAGAGTGACCACATGGAAAAGATCGAACGGCTTATATATTTATTATTAATAAATAATTTTTAATAAAAAGTAAAAATTCGACGATTCCACCTAAACCAATTGAAATTTGATAAAGATGGTTTGGTTTACATCAGCAAATTTTGTTAAAAAAATATAGAATTTTATAAGAGTTATGTTGTAGAAAAAGTGATTGTGTTATATTATAGAGATTCGTTTTGCATGTCTGAGTTTTTTTTACAGCGGGCCCATAAAATATTGTGTACGTAGGAAAGTTATTGTGGTTACGTTAAACCATTGATGATAAATCCAAAAATATATCTTATTTAATGGATTTAGACTTTTTTTTTAAAAAGTGCCGAGATATTTATTAATGGAAAAAATATGTATCTTTTAAAAGGATACAAACTTAAACTTGAGTCCTTTATGATAGAGATAAAAACAAAAAAATATAGAATTTGTTTGATTGTGTTCTGATTTTTTTATTTTTAAATTATTTTATAAAATAGTTATGGAAACAGTTATTTTCTATATTTTTTCTCTTTTTTTTGAAAGTTAAAAATTAAAACAAAAAACAAAAATAATTTAAACATGTTATCTAAATATATTTAAAAAAAAAGTTATAATTTTTAAAATAAAAAGACAAAAAATAAAAAGTGTAATAAAATACACCTACTTTTCCCTTCATTAATATTGGGCTGAAGTTTATGAAGCGCAAAAATGAGTGAGAGAGATGTTGACAATTATCAATTAATCTTTAAATATGTGCAATATCATTGAAATAACATTCGATAATGAAACACTCGGTGACTTTTGATTTGTTGAACGAACGAAGGTCAGGTCGTGACGATCACTTACCTGAAAAACTAGTGCACATACATCCCATGCCAGTTCATCATCCAAAAGATTCTAAAGAAAATCTTCAAATTTAATTTACCATCCAATCACATAAATTGCGCAACTATCCGTATTTTTCTTTCAGCTTGTGTAAATTGTAAGCCAGGTTTGAAGTATGGTTAAAACCATGCATTTGGGTTTTGGACCAAAAAAAAACAATGGCCATTTTCATCTTCCCTATCACCCCTGTCCACGGATCAGGGCCCTACCACCACCGTCTACCGACAATCATGCAACGCGCACTACTTATAAATTATCCCCAACCCTCCATAATCGATAACATTCTTTTCTCAAAAAGAAATTATACTTCAAATATGTAGAATCGCTAAAAGAATGGTCATTACAAAATTCATATTTATTTATGGGAAAACATTTTCTTTTGCATGAGAATTTAACTTGTATATTAGTGATCCTTCGATTTGCGTGCAAATTTTTTTTTTTTAATAAATATGAGACCTACCAATATGCAAAGCTACTAGTGGGAATATGCAAAGCTACTAGTGGAAATTCAAATCCCTTTGTTTAATTATCCTGAAATATTTTTCTTGGTGACTTGCGTGCCCAACAAGTTTTTGAAACAGTTGCTGGATATCAAAACCCTATGGCAAAAATATTTAGTTTGGTACTTGAAGTATCAATGGTCATGCAATTGATTGTATTTTAGCTGCTAAATGGCCAAATTTGAATCTTACTAACGCAAGAACGTAAGTAACAAATAACTCCACAAGTTCCATAAATTATTTATATATACACTTGCACAAATTAACAGAGTAATCTTCATTTATAAATATCAATCCACCACATTTAACTTGATCTACAAACTTCAAATTTTTTCAAACAACATATTGCTCTATCATTTCCCCCTGTACTTTCACTCTTCATGCTCCTCTGCTCACATTCTGTATTTAGGATTTTATTTGGAAACAACAAATATCAATCTCCTTGCTAATACAGGAAGCAAAAAAGCAGATAGAAAACATGCATGAAATATTCGTTTTTGAAAATAAAATGCAGGAAAATTCATGTGGCAAGGTATACAATAACAATTTCTAAAATAATTTTTTTCCCAAACCTAAAAGAATAATATTATAGTGGGGTTAGCTCTCCCATAATTTTTTTTTGTTTTTGCATTCACATGATTTTAAACCTAAGATCTTATTTAAACAAAATTAAACATGTACCACTTGAAATAATCCTCTGAAAATCAAGATATTACACCGGCAAACCTCCGTCGTTTACTCTCTTCCTCGAAAACGACCTTGCATTTGTGTCGTTTCGCTTTGTATTCTATCGACGAACTAGGTTAAAATTCCGTGGAGGCTGCGTTATCGTAGTTTGGTGGTGTTACGCAATCCTGTCCGTCGAAAAGTTACTTTAAATTCCAATTGCTTGTCCTTGAGATTTCTGTTTCTAATTTTGGGCATCATTGTACATGTAAGAAATTTGGAAACTCTGCACAAAACGCGAGTGGCTCACATTATTTGATAATATTCGTGTTAGGAATGCTGTTAATTAATTTAGTTTGCTTCTTACCAATAATAATAATTTAATCAGTAATGGTTTGTAGAACTGGGTAACATTTTAGGTACAAAAAATGTCACATTTTTTTTTTTTTTACAATTTCAAATTGCATGCTTTCTATGGATTTATTATCTGGATTGTGTACCATTTTGCACACGTATTTCTTTTTGAGTCATACATGATTACAGCAGAATTAGGTTGGTGTTCACAATTAGCAGAGTCATACAGCAGTATTATGTCAATAATACTAGTTTTTGAAGTAACCTAGTAACTGGTTAAAATTTGTATAATTTTCAATTAGATGCGGCATATGTTGAAATTTGTGCTAATTTTTTTTTTTTGTCTGTCGCTCCTTTAGAAATTATCCTTGCGGTTGCGGTGGTAATTTGATGTTAAGAACGGATAAAACAGCACCTCTCCAAAATCACTATGTGGCAGCTCCGAAATGCTGATCTTTGCGGACACAAAAATGAGAAAGCAACCATTCTAGCTGATACAATTCAATTGAAGAAGGACCTGCTAGCAAACTCAAAGATGAATATGATGCGGGAGCAATTGCATTTGCGAAAGCGTACGAAACCATTGTGATTTGGAGTTATAAGTATCATTAGGGATGTGCAAAATAACCAAAAAAGTGGGTCGAACCATGAACCGAACCGAACCGCCCCATAAAATAACCGGTTTTTAAAATCCAATTCATGAACCGAACCGGTTTTTAAATAACCGGTTTATGAACCGAACCGGTTTAAGAACCGAACCAGTTTTTAGAACCGGTTTCATAACCGAACCGTTTTCGAACCGAACCGAACCATTTTCAAACCGAACCAAATTAATTTTTATAACTTTATTTTATAAATTTTTAATTTTTTTCTTTTCAAAAGAGGGTCGACCCGAACCGGTTTCGAACCACTTCCGAACCGGTTGCGAACCACTTCCGAACCGGTTCCGAACCACTTCCGAACCGAACCACTTTTGAACCGAACCGAACCACTTTCGAACCGAACCATTTAAACCAATTCGGTTCGGTTTTTCAAAAAAACCGGTTCGGTTCGACCCATGCACATCCCTAAGTATCATCGTGATTTTACAATTACCTCTTGTTAGCGCAGATGTGAGATGATGATGTTCCACACGCTTGAGTCCTTTGCGTCACAATATGAATTGTTGTGGTAAACTTTCCAAACTATCTCTCGAGGAGGAAAGGAAAGTGTGTGGGCACTATTCAGACCTGAGCTTGCCTCTTTTTCTCAAAGACCCTCGAGCTGATGACTTAAGTTACATGGGTTCCAAAAAATCCTAATTCATTGAACTCTAGATTTCTTAGAGTCTTCTGGTACTAATAACTCATTTGCGCTTTACCAAGAGTGCAAACCCAATATATGCTATCCCAATAGATGAAATCCATGAGGTTAAAGAAGGATAAAAAAACTCGCAAGCAAAGCATAGTCCCACGGCCCAATGGACTATAACTCATTAGATTAGAACGTTGGATCTTGAGTTTTTATATTATATGGCCAAAAACAAAAACAAAACACTAATTCCAGGGCATGTAAAGCGCGTCAAATTCACTGTTGGCAATGAAAATCATACTCTCCTTTCTCCTATAAGCTATTGTTTTCTCGTAGCAATTAGCAATACAAAGCAGTTTCAAGGCAATAAAATGTTTGTTAAAAAAAGGCAAAGTGTTTCTGAATTACTTCTGTTCATATAAATATTAAGAAATATATTTGATTTTGCACTTTCTTGCCATGAGATCTGTGGCTGGGTCCGGAGATAAATAAAAGCTATTTTTATACGTTACTTTGTATAAAACGGGAATCAATGTATTGTATATGCACTTTCTTATTATTTTACACTGTTTTTTATCCTACTCAATCAAAAAATACCTTGCCATCCCACACTTGCAAGCATCAACACAAACTGAAATGTTGATCTGACACAAGTTGCACTCAAAGAATATATGCCAAAACCAACACGTAATATAAGAAGCAAAGCAATACGAAGCTCATCGAATAATAAGGTTTTCTATAAATTACCCGGTGTGCTTTTGAGAGAGTCTACGTTTGTGCATGCGCTGAGAGTGAGAGAGAAAAGAGGAGAAAATGGAGTGGTTGTACCCCAAGAGAAGGGTTCCAGAATGGAAACAGGGTTGGACAGGGAAGACCATGGCCTCTGTTTCTGCACCTCCCCTTCATTTACTCATTATATTTGGCATTGTCATTAGCTTGATGTGGATCTCCCAGTACAATGACTACAAGGCTCAGCTGCATTACACAGCCATCAAATTTCAGTTATTCCTCTTCTTCTTCTTGTTCGCCCTCTTCATCTTTTTCATGATTTCACATTCCAACGGAGGAGGACTCAACTTTCACGCGTTCGGAGCAGAGAAGGATCCTAGGGAGGTGTCATATTAGATAAGAGGTTATTACTTCAACTTGACTTTCAGGCTTTACAGCTATTATTTGGACTTTAGAGATCAATCTAATTACTCCAAAGAGATTGATCGAAACACTTGTATATTATCGCTAGACAATTTAGTACTTACATTAAATTAAACCTTGATAGCAGTAGGTGATTTTAGGTGTCTTACAAGTAACGAAAGGGTTAACCCAGTGGTTAAAGAATGCGTAGAATAATTTTCTTTCTTTTTCAAATGTACGGGACTTAAAACTAGTCTTATAATATCCGTTTCCTCAACATTATACAACAAAATTTCCTACACACACAATATTTTATGGGGCTCACATTTTTTAAAACAAAATAATTAAATAAAAATTAAGGTCGAATCTCTGTAATATTACACAATCACTTACCCTATCATATAACTCTTTTAAAACCCTATCCTTAATATATATAACCCAGTTGTTTTTTGTTTTTTCACTGAGGAGAGTAGGAGAGATAAAAAAAAAAACTTTTCATGTTACAATCATGTATTATCCGGAGTATACAGAATAAATAAACTAAGAGGACATAAGTCACTTTAGATAAGATTATCTATAATTATACAAAAATTATATCGTTTTGATTAAGGAAGGGTATTTATGTGATTTTGAGTTAATTAATTAAGGGTGTTTCAATAAAATATATATGATAAAAAAACAAAATTACAGAAACATCTCTTATTAATCACCTAAAATTATAGAAACACCTTTCATTAATCAAAACGACATAATTTTTGGATAATTATAGATAAGCTTATTTAAAATGCCGTAGAATGTTTACCCTATATATATATATGGGAAAACATTTTCTTATGTTCCATAAGAATTCAATTCTGATGTTGTGATTCTTCGATTTGCGTGCAAAACTTTCTTTTTCTCTTTTTAATAAATATGGGGCCATCACTAGTTGAGTCACAATACGAAAATTGAATTCTCATGTAACATGAAAAAATCAAATCCCTATATATATATATATATATATATATATATATATAGTGTGTGTGTTAAAAGTTACTGTTCATATTTCATTTCTAACACTATAATTCTTTGCCATATTTAAAAAACTACAGTTTTATATTTACAACAGTTTATAGTCAACATTTGATTGAGATAGAAAGTTAGCATTCAAGCAAAGTGACCAAAATGATATTTAATTTGAATATTTTTTTTTATCATACTTACTTAAAGATAAAATATCTCTTCTGTGTTTATATAAAAAATATATATCTGTTTGTGTTTTCAAATGTCATAGGATGATTACAGCTGAATAAAGTGACTTTAAAAATACTTGATTAATGCAGGTTGAGTCTAGTGCAATTCAGCACCCTCAATAAAGTATTACTTATCTAAGAAAATTTTAATACATATATCAAGAAACTGATGATGGCGGAATTTCATTATTTTAAAACTAAAGGACAAACAAATGAATGACAATTGCGTTTCTTCCCCGTCTTTTCAGCAGAATACAGGCTCAAGTTTTGACTGCTAATAATAATAAGTATCTCAACTAAGAAGTAAAGCAGCCTTTCGTTTTGATTATAATATAACTTTTATTTGAATCAATAATTATGCATGTAGATGTAGCAATCTTATTTTTGAGTAAAATTTTGTAAAAATATGATTACCAAAAAAAATAAAAAATTTGTGAAAATATTAGTTTTTTTTTTCTCCTCCGCCTAGGATTGTGTAAAATAACCAAAAAATCGGGTCGAACCATGAACCGAACTGATCACCCCATAAAATAACCGATTTTAAAAATCAGTTTATGAGCCCAATCGATTTCTAAAGAACCGGTTCATGAACCGAACCGGTTTTTAGAACCGGTTTAAGAACCGAACCGTTACGGAATCACTTTCAAACCGAATCAAATTAATTTTTATAACTTTATTTTTTAAATTTTCTTCTTTTCAAAAAAGGGTCGACCCGAATCGGTTCTGAACCGAATTGAATCGAATCATTTAACCTAATTCGATTCGATTTTTTAAAAAATCCGATTTGGTTCGATCATGCAGATGCCTACCGCTGAGCTCGTTTAGGAAGGAATGCGTTCATCAGAAGCACCTTAAACCCAATTCATATTCATAAAGCACCATATTCTATTCATCTGCATATTTACAACAATCACAAGGTTTGCATCAAAGTTTCACAGTTACTCTGTCTTTTCCCTAATAACTAATAAACACAACCACCGAAAATTAAAACAAACCTATATATATATATATATATAGAAAAATAAACCAGCTGAAATCAGAACACGAAATCAACCAAACCAGCTATCAAGAAAAGATGATTGATACTGCACCAATATCAACAAGAGAACGATCAAAGCAGCCACACCCCAAGGGGAGCTACCCTCTGATGGGAGGTAGTGGGTCCTCCTGCGCCTTTCCCATGGCGAAGAGCTAAAGAACCAATCTGAAGTATCCATTGATGATAAACAACGAACTATGAGTAGTAGCACCACTGGTGTAGCAAAAAGTATCCAACCCAGTTGTTCTTGAGCAGCTTCAACAACTTCTTCATATGAAAAGTACCATGAAAAGCCTAGGAATATGAAGATCACTGATAAGATAAGCAGAACAGGATAGGGCAGTGGATTTATAGTGAACCCATCCAAAACAGAGGAAGCTCTGCTTCTACCATAGGCCATTTAATTGGACGACGTTTGGAGTATCAGGAATAAGAACTAAGAAGTTTGAAGGGTATGCACAAATCTTAGAGGATCTTAGCACTAGATGAGTTGATGGCATTTTTTATTTAAGAAAAAATTACTCTCATGTCGTTGGAAAGTAATTCTCTTTTTTATATATTTATTTATTAATTTTTGTGTAGCTTAATTTTTATTTTTTGGTTTTTCATAAATGAGCTTACCTCGTCCATCTGATTTGAGTAACTGATTTAATGTGATAGTCAAAAGACCAGAGTTGATGATGCTAGTTACGAGGATTGCCCTTCTTAAAATGGTCATCGGCAAGAGGAAAATATGACATACCACATAAAGAAAGTGTTGTTTTGTTTAGAGATTGAAGTAATTTTTTTATGGGAAAATTAAATCTTAGGTGGTAGGAAAATTCAATTCTCATATCATAAATACATTAAGTGTGAGATCCATTTATTTAAAAAAATAAAAAATAAAAAATGAGTGACACACATTTATGGTGTGTAGAAAAGATTTGTTTTATCATGCAACATGAGAAAAATAAACATTTTTTTTTATTTCATAAACCGCGCATATCTTTTATGAAAAATAATTTTGTTTGAGCTGAAAATATAGATATTATAGTAGGACTAACTCTGAATTTTTTTTTTTACTTTCACAAGAGAAATGACGGAGCCAGAAATTTCAACCAGAGATCAAAAATAAAAAATACTATATTATAAAAAAATACTTAAAATATAATACATATCTAATATAAAAGTATTTGATGTTTTGACACGGGTTAATTTTTTTTTTTTCTGAATCCACCCCGAGGAAGAATCATTTTCTCAGATACATTATTTATTTAGTTTAAATATTCCGATTTGTTGTTTCTGTTTCCCGTCTTTACTTATGATAAGAGCAATAAATAAATATCAAGCTTGTTAAAACTATATTTCAATGCACAAATATCATTGTCCCTGTCCCCACTCCCATTACTCCCATTATATAAGTGAAGAAGCTATTTATGAAAGCAAACAATCCGTTTATAATTTTTTTTTTATATAAATTTTTATAAATCACATTATGTATTTTTGAAAATATATTACTAATTAACTGAATATATTATGGGAGTATAGTATAATTAAATAAGAGTTTGTAAATAAAAAATTTATAAATATGACTCTCCCTACTTATTAATTATAAAATAGAAAACAAGAGCGTGAGTGCATGTGTTAGAGTTCATTTCAAGGTTTCAGTTTTGATAGAAAAGCAATATCATCAAAGTGCAAGTTCGAGTTCTAACTTCAAAACTCAGCACAAAAATACCATTATACATATATAAACTTTTTTTCTTTCAAATTTTAAGGAGGGTTGGAGGTTCACCCTAGTCCCTCTAATTTCGTCTTGCAGAAT
>JAVKPL010015446.1:0-12532 GCA_032173675.1 Gastrolobium villosum | reverse complement strand
TTTTTTGTTATTTTATTTTTTTTAAAACAGGATAAACCAGGCTTTTATTTTTTGTAAATAAGTCAGGTCACATGCTGATAATAATATTTATAACAGGTAACAGACTTAGTCAGGCTAACATATTTAAACACAGGCTTAACCTTTTAAGACCAAAGCTCGGCTCGGCCCATTAACACCCCTAATTGACGAGCAAGGTTGTTAAAATTGAGATCTTAATTAAAATCGGAAGAGGGCTAAAAATCGTAAAATGTAAAATCATAATATAAAAAAATCGTAAAAAAACTTAAAAAACGTAAAAGCGTTGGGAATATTGGTAAGATCGTTTTGATAAAAAAAAAATCATAAAAATGTAAAATCATAGTTATGAGAATTTTTTTTAAATAAAAAAAAAGTTATTATATATATGCATGCGTATGTTTATCAAAATTTAAACTATCAACATTTTTAAGCAGTAGTTACTAATACTCACCAATTACTTTATTTTATGAAGATGACGCTACACTTTAAATAGCAAATCTTAATCTGATGGGTTTCTTATATTGTGTTAAAGGGTTTATCATCTATCATTTAATATTACCGCAATAACTTTCCTACACACACAATATTTTGTGGGCTCAGCAGCAAAAAAAAAAAAACTCCGGCACGCAAAACGAATCTCTATAACATAACACAATCATTTTTCTACGACATAACTCTTATAAAATCCCATGTTAAATGCATGTTTGTATTTTTTACTCGAACCTTTTTTTCTTTTTCCCATTTTAGAAAGAATGAATAAACAAACAACTGGTCCTGGAGCACATTAGCAAAACACACCCATGGCGGTTAATTAGAATTTACTTTAGGATATAATTAATTAAAGGGATAGGTTATTTCACCTATCTCTCTTTCTGTCTATTTTTGCCTACCACTATTTAACACCATTAGATCAGAATCTGAAATAAATGATAAAGATAGTTGAGATTCTGATTTAACGGTGTTAGAGAATGTAGATAAAAGTATGCATAAAAAAAAATTAGGTAGAATAATCTATCTCTTAATTAGATGGTGCTCAAATTTTTATTCATGCAATGCATAGCTTCGTCATCTGAAGGAAAATGTAAACAAGATGTGCTTAATCTGAGTTTATAGGTGAAATGACTAAGAGAAATTAAGCATGAAAAGATTGTTTTCCTTAAATTTAGAGATCATGCTTTGAGCACCTTACAATTTAATTTGAGGCAACAAGTGATATAGGAAGAGACGTGAGACAACTGGTGATCAAGTCTTAAAACGTTGCAGATGTTTCTAATATGTTTCAACTATATTAGAAACACCAAACGTTACTTCTTCTGTTTCAACTTAAAAATCTGTAAAAAAATTATACAGAAAACAATGAAACTCTTGTGAAAATTATCAAGCTTTATTATAATACAATAAAGCTATTATATATCGCAAAAATTATCTTTAATTTTTATATTGAAAAAACAAACTTATAAAAAGTGTACATATCATTAAAAAAAAATCTTCCCAATGAGACATTGGTTTTGAAATTGTCATATTGAGACATATACAATGAAACAAGGCAGTGTTAATAAAATATTTAAATATGAGTTAAGTTGCATTTTATCACCCTGATTTATACTGTTGAACACATTACACCTTAATTTATAATTACTTGATGTGATATTTCCCTTTTTATTGAAAATCAAAATTATTTAATAGTAAATTATTATAAATAGACAGAAATACTCATCTCATTTTTATTTTTATTTTTCATCTCTAACGCATTTGTGGTTTATATCAGTCTCACTCATGTAAACACTTTTGTAGTTGTTGAGTTCTCTATTATTAACATAGCCTTTTGGCCAACACCTATTTTTCCTCCGTTCACACCAATAGAATCTTTGCGTTCCTCTTATAGCACTAACAATGGTACAGAGAGAAATTCAGTTTCAACTCCAAACATAACTCTATATGTCAAACAATTTTATTGCTCGAGTTCATCTAAGAAATTAAGGAACTCAACAGACTATGCTCTAATAGCAACAAAAAACAATGGGTGTAGTAACTCAAACCCAACTTTAGCAAGTGTGCTAGTTCGAGCCACATTCAATTGGTCAAGCTTGCACCTCATGTCTTCAATTCTTCATATACAAGTTCAAGGTACTCTTGAAATTCTTCCCGTGAATGAAGCTAAATTAAGTCATTGATATGGACCATACTAAATAGGATTAAGAGTCGAACCCATTTTACAGCACAAGAGGTCCAATAAAGAAGGCTTAAGAAATAATGAAATACATTTATTTCGCGTACGAGTCATCTCACAAGTATACAATTGGAGTGAGAACAGTTTAGAGCTCCTAGGCCTCCTCAATAGCCAATGACCGAAAGACACACACCTAGTTCCAACTAGATCTATTTAGCATATCCTATTGTAAAGAATTATTTCAACCTAGAAGCTTAAGCTTGTAAGTGAAAGGCCTTCGATGGTTTTATATTATATTTCTCTAACACACACCCTCATGTAAAAGCTCTTTGGGCTAGAATCGTGGATATTGCACAAATCCATTTTTTGGTTATACATTGTGCTGACTTAATTCCACTAGAAAATGGGAGCGATGAGAATTGAACTCATGATCCCTTGGTTACCTTGATTCTTATACCATGATAAATAACAAATTCAATTCAACAACTTAAGCTTATAAGTGAAAACCCAGTCAATGATTTTATATTATATATCTTTAACATGTAAAAAATTATTTCAACCTAAAAGCTTAAGTTTGAAAGTAATGGGTCGTCAATGGTTTTATGTTATACCTCTCTAACACCTGTAAATACAGAACAAGTTGTATAGTCCATATGAACCCACCGATGGGATTGAATAGGGACGTTAAACGAACCAGGGACCTTTCAGGGGCCTTAGGTTCGGCTCGTGAAGGCCTGAGCTTACATGTCTAAAATTGGCTGATGGAACCAGGCTTGGACTTGTATAAAAGCTTGTTTAATACAAAAGCCTCAGGCTCTAATTCAGAAGCTCGGCCTTATAGCCTCTCAAGCTGACCTAGTATATAAATATTTATTTTATATTTTTTATACTACTTATAATAGCACTCTCTCATTAATGTATTTCACCCTATTTTATTGGTTTAACAGACTTTTTGAATGATTTTATTCTATATTATGTTGTTTAGATATATATTGAATTTATGAATATTTATGGAATCACTAGTGCTGTTGATTGTATATTTTGTTTGGATAAATTTTTGTTGTCTTATTTTATTTAAACAGGCCAAACCAGGCTTTTATTTTTTGTAAATAAGCCAGGCAACGGGCCGATAATTATATTCATAACAGGTAACAGGCTTATTCAGGCTGACACATTTAAACACAGGTTTAACCTTTTAAGACCAAAGCTCGGCTCGTTAACACCCCTAGGATTGAATGCTGTCATTCTAAGGTGACATAAATAGGTCATGCCATCATTATATAAAGAAGGCTCAGAGTCCAAGTATGATCATCTTCTCCATTATAACTTAAGCTTATTGATCATATACTGATTTGAACGTATGAGTGCCTTGCAGATACCCCTCTGCATCTGTCCCAGCCAAGCAAAGATCTCAAGCATCAATACAACCATATTGTGTAAGCATCCCGTGACAGATCACCTTAGACACTAGCAACAAATTCTCTTTAGACTTCAATTGAATCGAATTCAACCATGTGTAGTCAGGCTCAATATCTTTTGGACTGATCAATTGTCTCAGAGAAGAAAAAAGAAAATAAATATTTAATCAATAAATTAGGATGGCAATATATATTTAACCCTTAATTTCATAGGTGTTAATTCTCTTAAGATCTTTTTTTCTAAATGTACTATAAGTTGATGAGGGTGCATTCTTGATTAAAATCATCTCATGAAAGACTTAGCTTTACTAAAAAAATTAAGCTAATAAGAACATTTGTATTATATTAAAAGAATTGTAGGTGTTACGCAATACCTCTAATCAATACTTTTTCTATGTGAAATGGATAATTACAAGAATTTATCATTAGGTTGGGGAAAAAAATTATATAATTCTCGTTTTTATATTAAAATTACATACTTTTTCTTATTGAAAAGATAAACAATATCATATCATTTTTTGGCTTTTAAAATTAGTAACGGCACAAGTCTATACAATTTTAAATTGTAATACTTAAACCTATTCTGATTTTTTTTTTTTTTTGGTAATTAGAAGGTATAATTACCCTAACTGGTAACTCTTAATTAGAGGTTTAGGGCCTGTTTGATTGTGTTCTGGTTTTTTAGTTCTTAAAATTGTTTTGTAAACTAGTTATGAGAACAGTTGTTTTTTATATTTTTTTTTTTGAAAATTAAAAACCAAAACAGAAAACAAAAATAACTCAGACATGTTCTCTAAATTTGATTCTAAAAACAAAAAAATAGTTAGAGTTTTCAAAACATTTTTTACAAAACAGACCCTACCAAACGAGTTTTTTAGTTTTTTTTGTTCTGAAAACTAAAAAACTGATTTTGGAAACAACATTCAAACAGAGCCTTAGTCTCTGGATTTAAATGCCATAATTAGATTTAGAGCGTAATTTCAAGTATTTTGACCGTAATCATGACTAGGTCATGAACAGTGCGTTCTGCCGGATCATCTGCATTCTTGTAAATTAACCAGTAGAGCTTAAATGAGCAAAATGGTTTTAGAGACATAATTTGACAATTCTGACGCAAAATATGAGTTTAGAACGAAAAATTGTATAGTCTGACACTTTTTGTGAAAATCTCGTGAATAGTATTTTCTACCGGGTATTTTGTACTGCTGTCAAAGCAACCGGTAGAGTTCAGAAACAAATTATTGATGAAATAAGAATAAGAAAGTCCAATATATGCCATACAAGTTATAATAGGCCCAAGAATGATAAATTAATAAGTTTTAAGTTTTGTAAGCAAACGACGTACAGTTAGTGATTCACAATGGATTTCGGCAAAAACGGTGCAGAAACCATACTGTGAATTATGAATATTGTTCCTTAGGAAATAAAAATTAATGTAAATGAGTTCAAAAAAATAAAAAATATGTTTGTAGCTTTAAGTTAGTTCTGGGTCAGTTTAAGTGAAAATACGCGAAAGAAAAAATCTGATAAAAGGCCACATGTGCCTATAAGTACAAGTCACTTAAGTGGATCACTATTCACACAAGAAATCCTCTCATCTCTCTCCTCTTGGCCGAGCTTCTCACCATGGAAGGGGCTTAGGTTTTCATTTTGTTTTTCTTTGATTTCTCCTTCAATCTTCAACCAAATCGCTAAGTCCATTACACGAAATTCATAGGAAATCACCCAAGGAATCCATTCCACCACTTTAATTGGGCTGAAATTGCTTGTGGAGATAGTTCTTCTTCACCCCAAATTCATGGCACTATTCATCCAAGTGCAAAAGTGTGGATTTTGAGTGAGCAAAGCTTAGGTTGTGTTCTTTGGACCTTGGATAAGCGACTATAGGTAAGAAATCTCTATTCCCATGGTTTTATTTTTGTGATTTAAGTCTTGAAAGTTTGAAGCATGTTTTGGTGGGAAATAATTGAGTTTGGAATTTGAAATTGATGATGGATTATTGTTGTTTAGGAAGTTATAGTATGAATTAAGCATTGACATGTGTTTAAAAATTGAAAAATCCCATTGCACATCCCTCCCCTAGGTTCGGCTATAATGGGTTAATTAGGGTTTGTTGTGAAAAAATTAAATTGCATGTAATGTGGAGGTTAGTATGTTGGTGTATGTTGAGATTATGTGTAGAAGTGAGATTACATTGTGGAAAATCCCTTGAAAACCTACTCTTTGCATTTCGGCCTTGTAGGTCTCTATTTAAGGATGAATTATGTTATATTTTATTTGGATAATGTGTTGAGTTTCCAATACATGAAATTGATACGATAAAGAAGTGAAATGACTTGAAAATTGTTGAAAGATATTTTGGTTCCCTTTAGGTATGTCCACGCCCTTATGAAGAAAAATGGCATGGATTATGTTTAAAATTTTCAAGAGGATACCTAGTTAATTTAGGAGCCAAGTGAGGGTACTAGGAACTATTGGTTTTCTCAATTGAATTGATGCAAATTCCTAGCCATTCCTAACCTTGGTTTCGGCCATCTAGGGTCTTTGGGGCTAGGGAGTGATTAATGTTGTAAAATGGTCTAATAAGAGAATTTATGAAAGTATGGCCTAGACTTGTGTATTAGCATAGGATTGGCGAAAATATAAATAAATGAAAGTAAGCGATAAAATGTATGCCTTATGTAAAATCTCGGCATGGTAGCATTTTGTTGATTTTTGTTTTGGATTTTTTCTCTAGGTGTGCCTAGGGACTGAAAAGGGTTTGGATCCTGTTGAAGCTATATAAGTAACTTGTGCTACAAGTAAGCGGATTGGTAAAAGCTTCAAGAGGTAAGCTCTATGTTTAAGGAGTCTTTTCCTGCTTGAATGCTCCACCATGGTTAATGAACTATGGTTGGATTGTATGATTATTTTTTATGCTTTGTATAGATGCATTCATATAGAGCTATTTGATAACATGATATGACTTGTTTTGATATGATTTCTGTATTGATCTTTGACCATTGATTTTGTTTGTGCACTGATGTCTTCTTGCGGTCCTACCTCGAGATTGGCTGTGTACACCTCTGTTATGTTCTGGTTCCGCTTGGGGTCCTCCCTTGGGAACACGTGCGCTAATTTCCGCTTGGAGTCCTCCCTTGGGAATGACGGCGCACGCCTCTGATAAAATATGTATATATGTTTTGTTCAGTCAAGATATCTGTTATATGTTGCCTTGTATACTCTGTATCTGACTCTCATGCAGGAGTGAACCTAGGGGTATGGAGAATTCTCTATAAACCTGGAACTTATTAAGATTTGTTATCTCACCCCTCTTTGGGGACATCATTTCAGGTTCTCAGATTCCCGGTGAGCCCTCACTAGGCAGGGACGTCCTTTTTTAGCTAGGTATGGTTGAGGCGCTTGGACGGACCAAACTTTGAGTAGCTGTAGGATACTGCTATTTTGGAGTGTATTTATGTTATTTAGTATTTCAGCATTTTGTGGATCATGATGTCTGATCATTTACTTCGTATATGGCATGTATATATTTTGTACATGACTTTCAGTTTGATGCATGTACATTTGTGTATTCAGGAATGTTGATATCGCAAGTAATACAATGATAAGTCAAAGTTCGTATCCACAGAGAGTGTGTCTAAATCAATTAAAACTCTTCCTTTTAAGATTAAATCTGCAAGGATGTTTTTGACACGAATGTCAGGATTGTGTGGGAATTTGATTTGTAAAATTAAAAGACTTGTTTTTGGTTCTTTTTGAAAAAGAAATGAAATAAGGGTTTGAATATGTGAGGGAAGCGCTGCAGTTAGAGAACACTCACCAATGATCCCCACCTTTTACTATGGATTAAGTTAAATATTAATATATAAATCGTGAAATTAGATAATTATGAGATAAAGGTATCAATAGTTAGTTCTCAATCCCTTGAGGAATTAACCCTTTAATCTCATATAGAACCCTAATTCCTTGAGGTGCCCTATATGAGATCAAGCATAAAGATCGATAATTGAAACATCTACAATATGAATCATGTCTATGTCTAGAACATGTTCATACCGTCGTTCTATCCCCTTTCCGGATTAAAGACCTCAGATCCCTCTTGTTGGCCCTAATCCTCAGATTTATTATTACTTACTAGATTGATCGGATCTAATAATAACAATAACAATACGATCAGAATAGAACGAAATTCAAAAGATAAATATATTCATAAAAACTCAATCCATTGTATCAGGGGTTCACAAGGGTTCGTGACCCTAACTACAGCAAAGAGGTTCTAGCCAACCATTATCATGGCTAGAATCCAATATTCAATTGAAAACATAAACTAAAAGAACTACAGAAAGGTAGAAGAAGAGATCTCTCTCCAGAGCTTCCGCCTCCGAATGACCTCAGTTGTTCAGAATATCAGATGTGTCTTCTAGGGTTGCCTTATGCCCTTTTTATAACCTGAAAATCCTCCTTTTCTCGCAACTGACAGCTGTCCATCTCAATCCCACGCTTGGAGCGCAGGATCCACGCTCCAAGCGTGGAGCTTCTGCCTTTTTTTGTTTTCTCCACGCTTCAAGCGTGGAGTTCCACGCTTGAAGCGTGGACTCACTGTTCTGAAGTCTTTTCCCACGCTTCAAGCGTGGGTTCCTACGCTTGGAGCGTGGGGCTTCTGTCTGATTCTTCTTCTTACTCCTTTATTTGTTATTTTCCTCCTGTAAACATGAAGAATTTGAGTGAGAGAGTGTCTGACAATTTTTATTCAATAATTTCACCACATATACACTTTTATACACAGTTTTAGATCTGATTTCCTGCTGTTTTTGATCTATAAAAGTATATATGCTGGGAGCATATCAAACAATTCCCAGATTTAAACATTGCTGTCCTCAGCAATAAACTGATTCAAACTTAGAAATTTGTACAACAGTGTTTCAACACAATATCAACCAAACACTTGAAGAAATCATTATGTCATGCCTGACTGAATTCTGCAAGAATTCTGATTATGCCATCAATTCTCTGAAAAATCATGAATGTAATCTGAACATCCCTCACCAAGACAAACTATATCACTCTCACTCTTGTGTTTTTAGGGTATCAGACATACATAACCATCACAGCTGAAACACTGCCATAGGCTTGATCATATTCTCAAGATCCTTAAAATTGAAGGATTCAAACACATGCACTTAACTGATCAAAGGACTTTCAATGGTTTTAATTTGGCCTGGCTAAGGTAGGAATTTGTATGGAGAGTGGCTTCAAATGCTATGAGATTGACACTGAGAACAACCCAATTTAGATAAGTTTAACTTATCAATTTTGCTCCACTAACTTGCCCACAGAATTTCGGGAAGTCAATTCCTATGTTTGACCAATTTATTCACAATGCTTCACCCGCATGTTTTTCTTTTTCCCTTTTCTTTCTCTTTTCTTTCTTCCTTTTTTTTTTCTTTCTTTTTCCCTTTCCAATTTGCTTAGTGTAGTGGAGCTTACCTTAGATATTTTCTCTCTTTTTGAGAAAAATCAGTAGTTCAATCTCACTTAGGGTAAGTTCATCATGGATAGGTTAAGCAACATTTTGGGTAATTACCAATGAATAGGCTCAAACCTCAAAGGGATAACAATGGAAAAATTAATTATACAGGTGAGCTTTATGGCCAGAGCTATCAAGAACAAATTGCCTTATCATATCAGTTAAAATGCATGCCTTGTAGAGAAACAAACCAAGTTCTAGAGTGTCAGTACAGTGAGGCCTCTCAGAAAAAAAATTTACTGTATAGGCTCAAACCTCAAGGCTATGATTTCAGACTAGATTTCACAGAGATATCAGGCATATCATCAATTCTAGCACATAATTTCAGACAGACGAACAATTCTAATCTCTACTCATGCCAAGTGACATCATGCCAAAACTTTCAAAGCTTAATGTACTTCCTAAGATGAATTCAATCATTTGTTTAAGGAAGCAACATCTAAATCTGAGATTATCAATAGGCATATTCCAAACAACAGGCATATTCCAAAAAAAATTTGCTGAATTTTTAAAATTACTTAAACCAAGACAGATATTTAAAACTGAAAATGTAAGTTGGTTCGAATATCTCCCCTGAAATGAAGTGTGGTTCCACAATTGCAGCTAAAGCGCAAGAACAGGTGGGCAAGGTCATCCACCATTCCCAGATTTTAGAAATTGCTGTCCCCAGCAATAACTAAGTTCAATCGATTAAGAACAGCTGCGCAATTAAAGCACACATCATTAACAATATTATATCAGCAAAACAGTGAGAAAGACCCTGAGATGTTCATATCCAAACAGTAAACTTGACCCTAACAAAATCCTATTGGTCATTTAAAACAAAACACGAAAATTAACAACGTCCGAAAAAAAATAAAAGTAACAACAGCCAATGATCACTCCTCCATGGTATACTGCTGGAAAGAGCTAGGAGGATCTGCTGGATCTATCCCCATCTTCAGGCACATGGCCTTCATCATAGCATGCATCTCGAGTATGATCGGAGAATCCTCATAGAGTGGCTGGCGAGCAGATGATGATGCTGCTGATGTCTGGGATGCTGGAGGTGCCTGAGGTACTGGCGGATCCTGTGGCTCTGGAGGGGGTATAGGATTGCCCTGGCTATTGAGAAGCCATGCTGCATGTTTTTCGGATTCCTTGTAATAACCCTCCAATGCAATCTTTGTCATAGGCTTTTCAGCCTTTACATCCAATGGCTCATTAGCGGGAATTTCAACCCCAGCTCTAATACACAGATGGGAGATTAAAGAACTGTGAGCCAATAGATTATTTTCCTTGCTTTGGGTGATCATGTGGACAATCCTGTCAGATAGAATAGCAGCGATATTCAGATTTTTGTCCCCCATCAGCACATAATATAGAACAGCCCTCTCGACATTGACATCACTTTTGTTCGTAGAAGGAATAACTGTTGCATTCACAAAAGTGTGCCAGCTGATAGCCTCACCAGTAAGGCAGAGTCTAGTAAATTTTTCGGGTACATTAGTGAGACCCTGCCTAAACTTCCATTCAGAGAATGGACTGGTGATCTTTTCCCGAACTTCATCAGCTATGAGGGGCATTTCTTCCCGATAATACCCTTCTGATGGTTGCATCAAATTGAATAGTCTGACAAACTCACACTCAGCAGTAGGATCATATGAAGTTTGCAGAAATTCTTCAATTGTTGCAGCATCAAATGGTACTTCCTTCCCTCTCACCCAACTCCTTCGGGTGGCATTGACCATGTTCTTATCAGCATTGGCTAGAAATTCTCTGAGAATGCGCCCAGAACTGTCTTGTGGAAAAGTGACCAATGTCCTCCAGTGTCTCCTTTGAACTACCGAATAAATGTTATCAAAAAGTAGGAGACTCCCCAAATCGAACCCCCTTTCTTTGATTACATTTTTATTCAGCAGTTTAGTTTCATAAACTTCCTGCTTTTCAGCGGATAAAAATCTTCTGGGGTCAAAATTTGTGCGGGGTCTTTTCGCAGTAGATGACCCTTCAGTGTTCTTTTTCATTCTTTTCTCCTGAAACTCAGAAAAATTCCTAATACATGTGTATAACAATTATTATCAGCAAACAGATTCATTTCATGACATCATGCACCTCAATTCCCAGATTTAATTTCAATCAAACATTCAAATCAACAGTCTCAACTTATTAATCATGCATATCAACAGTTCGTCCATTTTTTCCATGACTAATACCACTACCTTCATGATTAACCCCCCCACTTATACAAAAATGATTATGCTCATTTTCAGCCAAACATATCACATGCTAAAAATATCATACCTCATGCGTATTCAGCCGTTAAACACATACCACATACCAAAAAATATCATACCTCTCCTATCCTCATAACCATCGTCAATTAACGAGAAAAGGAAAAAGAAATGGTTACCTTTTCTCCAGCCATTTCGATCAAAATTTGAATTTTATGCAGAAATTTGATCCTCAAGTGAACGGTGGAGAAGAAAAACTATGGTGGAGATGATGGCGGTGCGGTGGTGAACAGTGGCGGTGCGTGGTGAACAGTGGCGGTGCGGTGGTGAACAGTGGCGGTGTGTGGTGAACAGTGGCGGTGTGTGGTGGTGTGGTGGTGGTAAGGTGAAGGAAAAGGGAAGAAGAAGAAGAAGAAGATGAGCGTGGAGAGGGAAAGGGAAAAAGTGATGGAGAAATGGGGAATAGGTGGGGAGTGGTGAGGAGTGGGGAGAAAAATGGAGGGGAGAAGGAAAATAAAAGAAAAGGGGGGAGGGGCGCGGCGCTTGGGAAATTAGGGTTGCACGTTTAAAACCCTGTCCACGCTTGAAGCGTGGAGTTCTACGCTTCAAGCGTAGACTTACTGCCCCTGACGATCCATATTCCCCTTCTACGCTCCAAGCGTGGGATTCTACGCTTGGAGCGTAGACTTTCTGTGTCTGGCTCTTCAACTTCCATTCCCACGCTTCAAGCGTAGGGTTCTACGCTTGGAGCGTGGGACTACTGTCCCCTTTCAAGTTTCCTGCGCTGCAAGCGTGGGTTCCCACGCTTGGAGCGCAGACCTTCTGTCCCTTGGCTCTTCAAATTCCCTTTCCACGCTCCAAGCGTAGGGTTACACGCTTGGAGCGTGGGACTACTGCCTCTTTGTGTTTCCTGCGCTGCAAGCGTGGGTTCCCACGCTTGGAGCGCCCAGCTTCTGCTCAAACATCTTTTCTACGCTCCAAGCGTAGGGTTCCACGCTTGGAGCGTAGACCCTCTGTCCCAGTTTTTCTTTCTACGCTTGAAGCGCAGAGTTCTACGCTTCAAGCGTAGACTCTCTGGAGCATTTTCACTTCCTTCCTTTATTCAATTTTTTTAATTTTTCTCTGGTTACCTAAAAAAAATGAAAACAAGAAACAAATAAAAGGATAAAAATGTTGGGTTGCCTCC